>DWKL01003452.1:0-11505 GCA_018249415.1 Phareas burnsi
AACCGCACCTCTCCAACCGAAACACAACAACTGCTTTACGGCGGTTTATGAGGGCGGCGGTGGTACTTCCCCAGACGGACGATTGTTCTACCACCTATAGAGTGGCTGATAGTAAGCAGACGCTGCCAACCACGGACATTTGTAATCAACACTAAGTAGAACTGAGTCCTACCTGAAATCTATACAGATGCCTCGCTAAGAGACGCTGGGAGTTGTTTATAGTCCTCGAAGATGTCTGAAGTCTACCAATCAGCACTCTTGGCCAGCGTATTGGATATTGGCCTAACCCTTCTCATTCTGAGAGGAGACTCGTGTCCAGTAGCGGGGCATTATGTTTTAATGATGTTGATGAAGGCGATGACGTAGAAAAAAATTAAATGGATTTTGGACACGCTTGGGAGGTTTAAATTAAAAACCGACTGAATGCGAGACAGACTGAACGTTCTACATCGCCACATAATATCGATAGGTCCGGGGTACCACCGCCTCTCGCCTCACCCTCGTAATCCGCCGTGAAGCAATACTTGTGTTTCGGTTGCAGAGGCGCGGTTGCCGGGTAAACTCCCAGCGAGACGACTATCTCAGGGCTAAGTTGTAACGCGTCTACATACGACCTTAGATGGGACTTCAGTTCAGTTTACGGTTTAATGTGGGTGTTCGTACGCTGCAGTCACTTATCATCAAGTGGCCTGCACGCTCGTTTGGTACTGTTCAAACATAAAAAAAATAATATCTTCATCACATAATATAACGAATATAACGTGAAAAGCTAAAGCCATAATACCTAGGCGATCACAACATAACCATTACTCTAATAACGTAGAATACCACAAAAACTCGAATGTCATCACACTTCACGTCAGACACAACACTCCGACGTTAGACGTTTCACGTCAAAACGTTGGTTATTTTTACGCCATTTAATCCAAGGTAACAGAATTAAAGCGGGTGATAAATTGCAGGACATTAGTTCGTAAGTTCCCCCCTAATGGGGACAGTTTACTTCGTAACGTTTTTTTTTCACCGGAGATTGATGTCACCCTTTATTCTTTTGGCGGTTATGTAGCTGCTGTATCGTCCGCGAGTAACTATGAGAGGAAACACGGCGACAAAAAGCCGGATAAGGGGGCGTTCCATTGGGCGGTTCTTTTTTATGAGCGATGAGCAGCTCCTTAAACGGTAATCTTTGCTGTGATAATCTGAGTGAACTTTCACTGAGTGGGAGTTTTTTTATATCAGAAATTTTTCAGAGGCCATCCCCCCCCCCCTCCGCCTCCGCAGAGGCAGAGGGTTCCGAGTTCGATTCCAGGGCAAGTATTTATCTAAATGTTGAATTTAGATTTCTGTTCTGGGTCTGTGTGTTTGTGTATTCGTCTTTGTATGTGTCCATGGTACCCACGATGCAGGATATCCTAGTGTGGGGCTAGGAGTGTAGGAAGCATTTTTTTAAAGTACAGGAGTAACAAATGACTATGCAGTTTACTTGATGGTAAGTGATCATTGCCCACCTACATGGACATTTAATAGGTGATAGAACTATAAGTCTGCGGAGGCACCGCCGGCCTCATAATCCGCCGTGAAGCTTCTTGTGTTTCGTGAAGAAATTCTTGTTTCGTTTGGAGACGTGTGCATTAGCATAGTGAACTATGGCCTTACCTTTCTCATTCTGAAAGGAGACCCATGCCCACTAGTGGGACATTAATGAGTTGATAATGATGATGATGAAATACCTCCCGATGATTTACATATGATACCACGTATAGACGACGATGATATTAAATAAAATATTATAATATAATTAGCAAATATTGACAATGGGGACCAAGCCTCTTGGTTTAGTAGATCAAGACTGGATTGTCTCTCTCATGGTCTACCAACTTGTGATCGAACCGTAGCCTTACTGTCAGCGGGTGAATAAAACATGATACGACACGGCGCACTAATAACAAAATAAAGAGCAAGTGGAACTCACAAGAGAAGCAATGGCAGCGATTACTAGAACAAGATAGAATAGATTTTT
The DNA here is from genome assembly GCA_018249415.1 of Phareas burnsi. NCBI lineage: Eukaryota > Metazoa > Arthropoda > Insecta > Lepidoptera > Hesperiidae > Phareas > Phareas burnsi. The sequence goes on from DWKL01003452.1 coordinate 2,021, forward strand.
AGAAATTGGACATTGAGTTATAAATCCAACCAACCAATGTGACGCAACCATCCCAGCGTGACGCAACCATAACCATACCAAAGGTTTTAAATTATTTACCGAGTAATTAGTAGAGAAGTGGTAGAAGCTTAGAAGTGGTAGAACTATAGTTTATCCAGGGAGGTACCACATAATCCGCCGTGAAGCAGTTCTTGTTCGGTCGGAGAGGTGCGGATGCTGGACACACAGCGAGGCGACAATCTAAGTTTCAGAAGTAGTAACGTATCTACGCACAATATCAGATAGAACTACAGTTTTGTTTGAGGTTACATGTGGATGTCCGTGGACTGTAGTGTCCATTTAACCTTAGGTGGCCTGCACGCACGTTTGCTACTCTTCAAATATTAAAACCCGGTGCCATCAGTGGGGCAAATATTTTATTTTTGTATCATCGGTAAACAAACTTATCATGCTGATTAATTATGTAATACCTGCCACAGCTTATTATAAATCGACCAATCAAAGAAAGTGTATAATTATTAATTATTTCTTTAAACAAAGTGCATTGTAATTAATTATTTCGCATGTAAAATAAATTTAACTTCACGTGAAATATTTAATGTGTTTTAATCATTTATGTACTTAACCCCAATCGATGCATGTTTGCATTTATAAAAACAGAAACTCAACAAATGTATCACTTACCAGTAAGGAACGCGGTACAAGATTCGAATCCCACGCACTTATGCTTTTTCGAAGGCATACGTGTATTTGACGACGCGTGGCGCTTCAACGACACGCAGACGGTTCCGGGTTCGATCCCCGGCCAAGCAGACATCTAAATCAATTTAGTTTTCTCTTCTGAGTCTGGATATTTGTGTACTCGTGTGGTGTGTGTCCATGGCACCAACGGCACAGGCTATCCTAGTGTGGGGCTACAAGAGTAGAAAGTGTTTGTTTTGTTTGTTCGTGTCAATGTCTCTTTGTGCGTGTCAATAGCACCCACGACGTTTACTAGCACCACGTAAGCAAGTAATAATTAATTTCTAATGCGTTCATAAAAATCCGAGTTTCCAATAAATCCGGCCTCTGCATAAGGTGCCGGAATCTTACCACTAAGCTACCACTGTTTTGATAACAAAATTCGATATACCAATTATACATGGCTGCAACCCTGTTAATGTCCTACTGCTTGACATGGGTCTTTCCTCACAGTGGAGAAGGTCTGGGGCATACTCCACTGCGCTGCTGCAATGCGGATTGGTGGAGAAACGGGATAGTGGCCAACCCGTGTCGGATATTTCCAAACCACCCACAAAACCTCCGATGAGGTTTAACGGCTGTCTCATGATAACAACCGGGACCGATAGCTTAAAATGCCCTCCGAGGCACGGATGCGCGCAAATTTAGCAACTAGCGGTCCCCCATTCAATTCCCGACCTCGTCCGACATTACTTAACTTTGTAGATCGGTTATGTTCTACGCAAATCGCAGAAATATGCGCTTTCTTATTATAAATACACTTAATTAATGTATATTAACCCATAAATAAAACAAGGTATCTCAACAAAATTGGTCAAAGGCAAACCTGAGACGCCGGTAAACTTAAACTTTCCGAACTAATTTTGACTAAACTTAGTCACGGCAAAATGCAAGATGCCGGCTTAACTTTGTCCTCCTACACGGGGTTGAAGCACTAAAATGTTTAAAACTACAATTTGAACAAGTTTAGAAGTTTCTTAATAATATTTAAAGTTACCGTTAAACTCATGTTTAAAAAATCAAATCGATTCTTTTGTGCATAAACCGAAAACTTAATTTAGTACTTCATCACCAGCCTATCTGTCCCACTGCTGGGCGCGGGTCTCCTTACAGAATGAAAGGGGTTAGCCCATAATACAAGCCGGCCAAGTGCGAACTGCTACACTCCACACACCTTTAAGAACTTTACAGTGAACTCTCAGATTTGTAGGTTATTCATGATGATTTTCTTAAAGCAAGTGATAATTTTCTGAAATTTCTGATACGCTCACAATTTTGAAGAATCAAAGGTGATTGCGGGATTCGAACCCAGGACATCCAGCGTGAAAGTCCCGAATCTTACCACTAAGCTATTAATGTTCACTGATATTGATGATATCATTAACTCTTAACTACAGTTACTATTACTTTACTATTTAGAAAACTCTCAGGCATGTAGGTTTCCTCACGACGTTTTCCTTCGCCGTCAAAGGAATTATTAATTTCTTTAGTTAATACCTCAACCAGGTAATATTATTTTAAGGGTAGTAGAAGCTTTCGTGCAACTCCACCGTCAAACTTATTTCTGCCTGATAACAAGAGTGACAGTGGTTAAAATTTCGGCCTCTGACGCTGGGTGTCCATGGTTCGAATCCCGCACGCAACTCTGATTTCCCAAAGTTATCTGCATATTAGAAATGAATGATCACTTGGTTTAACGGTGAAGGAAAATATCGTGAGGGAACCAACACATCTGAAAATTCTTTGTAAAAGTTCACGAAGGTGTCTGAAGTCTATCAATCCGCACTTGGCCTGCGTAGTGGACTTTAGCCTAACTCGTCTGATTATGAGAGGAGATCGATGTCCAGCAATGGGACGTTGATGGGTTGACGATGATGATGATCTTATTTACCTATAATTATTATATATGTCGGCGGATGGCCACGCCGCTCTCCGTTGGAATCTGACATTTGATTCGATTCTTTCAATAAATGATGGACGTCACGTTAATACAATATAGCACTTTAATTCTGAACAAAGAAAGTGTACAAACAAATTACTGGAAGATACAAAACTAAGATCTTCAACAATTCAATTATAAATCGAGGTATACGACGATCCGTCGGGGCTCCTCTCTCTATCCAGATGACATGTCCTCTGTCATCCGCCCCAACGTTCCGTCACGCACACCGCCATCTATAGCTCATGCGTTGTTACCCCATTTACTTTTAAAACCATTACAGATATAACCTGCGCCGACATATATAATTAATTTGTCACGATGTTTGTCCGGGATGAATTCCGTAACCACCTATGGGATTTTAACATTTTTTTAAAAATGTGTGTTATGTTCCAACATGAGTGATAAAATAGTTTTTATTCAGACTTTTTTTATTAAATGCAATATCGTCGATTTTCGTATTCCGAGCAGTGCGGCTTGATCGCGGACCATAAGTTCCCAATTTCGAGTGCTACACCGTATTGTGTGACGTACATTTTACCTTATCTATGAAAGGTACAAAGCCCATAAGAAATGTAATAATTTCGTAATACCAATACCAATTATAATAACCAATAATTGAACGAAATTCACGAAAGCCACAGCAACGCGTGGCCGGGTCTGCTAGTAATGATATAAACATCAATATTGAACTCGAGTTTTTCTGGGTGAGGTATATTTCCAGCGTGCACCGAGGTGCACCTGAAAGCCACGAAACGTTACAACAAATCGGGGCCCAGAATAAACCACTTATAGGTCAAGAACTGCATGCAAATTAGAACAAGTTTAATATATGCATGACCTAACTGCCGTATCGCCATGTTTATGCATTGCTCTTTGTCTGCGTCGTAAGTCCCACTGCTGAGCACGTTTCGTCCTCACCTAGACTTTTATAATTAATTTTAGAAAGTTGATGGAAAGTCGTGGTGATTGCGTTTGGCCGGGGATTATTGTTTAAGTTTTTCGCTTACAGGGCACCTGATGTTAAATGGTCTCTGCAGCCCATGGACACGCACACCTAACCTTAAAAAGCCCTGTAGCCCTATCTCGATGTCGTACGCAGATTCATCACTATTCCCGAGGACTAAGATGGTCGCCTCGCTCATAGGTGTACCCAATAACCACGCCTCTGCAGCCGAAACACAAGAATTGGTTCACGACGGGTTGTGGGGGCGACGGTGGTACCTCCCTGGATGAACTATAGTTCTACCACCTATCGTGATTACCATCGAGATGTATCGACGCCGCCATCACTATCGACCGTGATGCAATTCTTGTTTCGGTTAAAGAGATGTAGCATCTTAGACTTGAGTCTTATCTTTGGGGGGGGGACGCATCTGCGTACGAACTTAGATAGGATTTCAGGCCTCTTTGAGATTAGATGTGGATATCCATGGGCTGCAGTGACCTGCGTATACAGTCCATTTGGTATTAAGTAATCACTGCCGTTGTTAATGATGGTAGAATTTATCGTAGCTAGAGTCCAGTGGCTCCCCCACCATATCTATCCCGGTCTTTACCGTTAACGTTGTTGTAGCCTCTGTGGCCTCTATGTGAAGGGTGGAATAAGAGAGAGAGTTTCTCAAGTCATTTCAATCTAATCTTTAGGGGTATTTTTTAACGCATTTGTGCCCGACCTTGAGTTTCTCCAACCGCGTAGCGCAGCCTTCACCATACCGGTCTGACATGTTGCGGGTTCGATTTCCGGCCAGAATAATCTAAATGTTGAATTGGGATTTCTGTTCAGTTGGAATGTGTTCCTATCCTGAGGACTAAGGTGGGACGCCTTAAAGTTCCAGGGTCGGAAATTATTCGCTGCATAAGAAACAGAAATTCAAACCATAAAGCTAACACTGCCCTCGATTTGTATATTTGAACCACCAAACCCTACACACCCTTCCTCCGCCATGCCCTTAATACGCAAAAGAGTAAACAGGACTCAACAAATTAATTATACCACCACAACTCTTTCCAAAGACATCGGAGCTTTAGTCGAATGTTTTATCGCGTTACAGAAACTTAATTAAGCCCCGCAAAGCTCCGTTGGAAACTTGGCTATTGTTCAAGAATGCCTTAATCGCAAGAATAACCTAAAAGTTCCAACTTAGATTGAATTAGGGATCAGAGGGCGTAGGTTGTTATGTTTAGGAATGGCGATTAAATCCAAAAGAGGTTAGAAGTTAGTTTCCGTTTTGGAAATGCCAAGTGGGTCTTAACCTTGAAAGTAGAGTTGGAGGTAGACCCGTATCAGCAGCGGTGGTACCCTTTTTTAGTGTTACAGAGGCTAAATCTTCTCAGGGGAGGGTATTTTTATAGGATAAAATAATTGTTTGATTCTTGTTTCTACCTCAGGGTTCTTTCGTCCATGAACATCTGTAATCAACTCAGAAAAAAACACTCCACTCATAGCCCCACACTATGATTCACTTCACTTGATCGTGGACACCATGGACACGTACAAAGACAATTACACAAACACCCAGAGAACAGAATTCTAAATTCATCATTTAGATGTCTGTCTGGCTGAATTTCGAACCTGGAACATGAAAAGGTACCCGAATTCTTGGGGAATAGATCAGGTTACGTGGGATTACTACTACCCACTGAAATCTTCATGGCAGCCACCAAAGAACCCGAGGATCGCACCAAGAGGCGGCGGTACTAAGTTCACAAACATCTCAGCAGTTTGACCGATCTCGGGTAGGACCCTCGTCCTATTAAGCGTCAGCTATGGATGTCCGTGGTCGGCAGTGACCACTTATCATCAGGTGAACTGCATACTTGTTTCCTGCTTCTTTAATATAATGTGTACATGAATAAGTGTTTAATCATAACTATTTCATTTACATCATCGCTATCATCATCATCAACAACTCTTTACTGCTCCACTACTGTGCAAATGTCTCCTCTCAGCCATAGTCCACCACGCTGGCCAATTGCGGATGGTACTTGGAAGTGCGGTGGATTCTTCACACATTTTCGAGAACATTACAAAGAACTCTCGGATCTATAGGTTTCCTCATGACGTCTTCCTTCACCGTTAAAGCGAGTGATAATTAATTTCTAACTGGTGGAAAATAATTATCAATTTGATGGGTTGGAAAGTGCTAAATATTCCATTTTAATTTTTGTAAAAAGCAAGGAAGGGTCATCATAAACCAGGTTACAATATAACCACAAAGGAGTAATCTCGGTAAAACTCCGTTTAAACTCCGTAAGCCCATGTCAACAGCGATATTTAAATTATTGTTTATTCGATACCAAGAGGCCGGGGGTTAGGTTAGCTGGAAGTGGCTTTGGAATTCATACGGTACCAAGTTGCTTACAATCTTTTTTAGATATTTTCCTTTAGAAACGCTAGTAATTTTGTACGTGTAATAAGAGTAGCAAACGAGCGTTCAGGCTAACTGGTATTAAGTGGTCACTGCAACCCATGGACATCCATATCTAACCTCAACAGGACAGTCCTATCTATGGTTGTACATAGACGAATCCTCGATGATCATCTCGCTGTAGGTGTACCCGACAACCACACCTCTCCAACCGAAACACAAGAATAGCTTCACGGCGGATTGTGAGGGCAGTACCGCCCCGGACGAACTATAGTCCGACCACCTAATAATTTGACTAAAAGCTGCTCACCCAGCCCGGAACGTTCCTTAACTATCTAGGTCGGTTTCGATTAGCACAAGCCTCGCGCGCCTCGCGTTCCTTACAATGTCGAAATCGAACGATGGGTTGAGTTCTACTTTAAAAAATCTTAAAGGTCTCTTCCAGCATTTTTATATACCTCGCATGTGTTATGCGCAGGCACGTGCAACCTCTAAACTGCTCAGCGCGCCGCGAATATCTTTAGGGCGCTTACAAACATAACGCTTTTGCGACGTCTTTATAGCGTTCAGAAAAAACATAACACTAGTTTTGTATTGTTAGATCATATTCATTTACCCATCTTTGCAACCCATTGATCATCATCTTCAACCTATTAATGTTCACTGCTGGACACAGTTCTCCTCTCAGAATTAGAAGGATTAGGCCATAGTTCGCCACGCTGTCCAAGTACGGATTGGTAGACTTCACACACCTTAAAAAGCTTTGCAAAGAATTCTCAGATATATAGGTTTCCTCATTATGTATTCTTTCACCTTTAAAGCAAGTGATAATTAATTTGTAATAGGAACATAACTTCGAAAAATCAGAGGTGCGTGCGGGGTTGAAGCCTAGTGTTCCAGCGTGGCTGGAATCTTAACCACTTGGCTGTCACTGCTCACACGGTTATTATTGATATGTATTTCTATATTTATATGTATTTTTTATTTATATTTTGTACGTAGTATCACAGCTTTCTTGGCAAGAGTAGCAAACGAGTGTGCAGGCTACCTGATCTTAAGTAGTCACTGCAGCCCATAGACACCCACGTCTAACCTCAAACAAAACTGAAGTTCTATCAGAAGTCATACATAGATGAGTCACTACTTCTGAGGACTGTGATAGTAATCTCACTATAAGTGTATCCGGTAACCGCACCTGTCGAACCGATACACAAAAACTGCTTCATGGCGGATTATGAGGGTGGCAGTAAGACTTTACCGAAAGAACTATAGTTCTACCATCTGTTAATTCATTGTCGAACGTTAAATGTTATTTTTCTTCCGCCTTCGTTGACTTTCCAAGTTGTCCTAAGGCTGGCTGGCAGGGAATGCTTTTATCATTAAGTCCACTTTTGTTCCTGTACATTTATGTGTGGTTCAAAAAAAAAACTTTTAATTAGATTCCAAAAACGCACCTACGGTAACACCCTAACATAACGTGTGTACCCATATCTATACCGTGAGAGGTCTTGGTATGGGACTATACATACATAGCGAAGATAAAAATATATTAAAATTAAATATAAAAGAAGAATCACAATTTGATACGTGTGAGAACAATAGTTCGTTCGGGGAAATACCGCGGTCGCCCTCATAATCCGCCGTGAAGGAGTTTGTGTTTCGGTCGAAGAGGTGCGATTACCGGGCACACTTACAGTGGGGCGATCATGTTAGTCCTCAAGAGTAGTAATGCATCTACATACGACCTGAAATAGAACTTCAGCTTTGTGAAGAAATATTGGTCAATATTTTGACTGCTGGCGCCACGATGTTCGCGATGACTAAAGTTTTACAATTAAAGCTTTCGGTAGTAAAAGAACAATTAAATGGATCAGCAGTTACCCATAGCTTTAAATGCATTGAAGTACGGTAGAACTCTTCAATTTTCGAAAAAGCCTTGGGTAGCGGGGGTAACTTATGATGTGACCAAATGTTACGATTAATTTTGTATGATAAAGGTAACGTGTTTATTGCAATAAATAGGTATTATTTATTTTCATTTTTACTACAATTTCGTGTTTAATTTTAAACCCCACGAAACTTCTACACTTCAATGTCCTTTTCCCAAAGTCTGGTACTGACTGTTATAGCAATAAGACCACGTTTTGTACTGATCACTTTCCTCTGTATATGTGAATATGATTGTTTTATGAATGTACAATAAAGTGTATTCATTCCGTCATTCACTCAATTGTTACCGGCTTCAGACTTCCCATTCTGAGAGAAAACTCGTGACCAGCAGTGGGTCAGTAAGGGGTTAACAATGATGAAATTGATACCCTTAAATATAAATCATAATAATAACTCTATCTACATTCATACCTCCAGACTAGGATGCCCAGTATTGTGGGTGCCATGAACATATACAAAGAGAAGTACACAAACACCCAGACCCAGAATAGAAATCTGAATTTATCATTTAGATGAATTTTTGAACACAAAAAAATGCTAACTACTTCTTTAACAAAAGTTATTATCAAATCCTACCGAATATATGTATGGACTCCCTTCAACATAAAAATCAAACATGGACTGTGGGGTCCCGATTACACGCCACTTCGCTTAGCTAAATTTAGGGGCGATTTATAAAAGGTTACCAGGAAACTTAGGAGGTGTTAAATTTTAATGAGTAGCCTTACTTCACTATTACGCTATAAAATAATTTAATTTATCTCTGCGCGTCGAGTTGCCTCTATGCTGAATTAAACTTTAAAAAACATCTAATTTCACAGAAAACGCTGCCTTTTTACACGCTTTATATTCGCTCTGTTTGTATGTATGTATGTCTGCCTGTATGTCTGTATGTATGAATGAATGTAACGGAATCTTTGAATTACATTTTCATTAACTTCATGATGTCCAAATCGTTTAAAATTTTGCATACATATTGAGAACCCATGAGAAAGAATAATTTCATACTTTAAATATGATTTTCTCGTCAATTACTCACAGATTGATCACAACGAATATCTAAATTGTCGTTGTTTGTTAGAGGTTATTATAATTTCATTATAGTAACATTTAACTTCAATTTAATTTTGAGACTAGAAAATAAAAAATAACATATGATTTAAAAAAAAAGCCACGCCTTCATGACGGTAATAACTAAATAATAAAAAATAATGTTAAAATATATAGATTGTGATCGAGGGAGAGAGGATGCTCGTCAGACGTTGAGTGCACCTCACGCTTTTTCTATGTTAAAGCTAACTTTGCTGTCAATTACCTTATTCTTATTTTAAATGTATTAAAAAAATGAAGGTATATAGGACATCCTTTCTCCCTTGATCACAATTTATATATTCTAACATTATTTTAAATTTTTTAGTTCATATCGAAAGTGTGTTTCTTTAGTTTTTTTTTAAATCTATAATTAAGGTTAATTAAGGTTCCGT
>DWKL01003453.1:0-11505 GCA_018249415.1 Phareas burnsi
ATGAATAAATTTAATGATATATTAAACATAGTTAAATATTAACAATACTAAATATCAAAGATATATTGTAATGCAAGCTGAGTATTACGGTTTACTAAAAGAGATTCTAAAAGCCCATTTTCGTGTACAGCGAGCTGTCGGTTTAGTCTCGCAGTGGCCGAGGCGACCAGTGCCGGCCACGGTCTCGCCGGTCGTCACCGCAGCTAATAAATTCGATTACACGCCGAGCGAGGTGTTCCCGCGCCACAAAGAGGAACAAATTAAATTTCAGCGTCGCTATGTGCCGCGTCACGCCGCGCTCCAAACTTAATTTATTAAATTATTACACAAAAAATATATTTAATTATACCCTATTTGGGGCACGAATTACAATTTAAGACTACGTGCAGCGTCGTAAGATATGGTATGCGTTCAGTTTTTTGGTCATTTAAAAGCGTTAGAACCCATGGCTGTTCTAATATTGAAATTTATCGTAAACAATATTTTGACCAAGTTGGTTTAGTTTATTAAAATAGTGTGAATGCGTGACGCACGATATTATTCTGAATCTGTTGCATAATAATACTTAACCAATGCAATAATTTTTCGGAGAATTACCAACGCACCACTGAATATCACATCATTTCTAAATACACTACACCTACTATAGGCACAGGTATTTATTATGTGAAAATAACGATTTATACGTACGTACTGGAACTAAAAACCTCCCTCAAACACACATCATTGTCTGCGAATGACAATCGCAAATACAGAGCTCCCAGATGGGTCCCTCATCTGGCCCGCTACGTCGGGCGCTGCCTGTCAGTCGGCGGTCGGCCGGCGGTCGGTCGGCGGCCGGGCGGCGGTCGGCCAGCGCTCGACGCGGCCGGTCTGCCGGGTCGACGCCCCCGCAGGTGCCGCTCCCGAGCGAGCTCTGGACCGATCTGTGAATGTCGAATTTCAAATCCTTTAGAAGGATAAATATAATTAAGTTCAATGGGCTGTCTAAATTATTACAATTCTATTATATTGTCCACAAATATATAGCTAATATGTTTTAATATTAGGTATGCGGTTTGTAGTATTTTTACCGAAGTATTTAAATATATATACCATTTTAAATATATAGATAAACAGCGAATACTAATGATTATTTGAATGTAATTGTAACATGTTCGTTACTATTGTATTACAGAACCTCGTTATAATCTATAATATAAAGTGTAAACATCCAATACTCTTTACTTGCCTATTATAAATGTTTATTTAAGGGATTATTATAAATTTGTTATTATTATTGATATTTTATCACTGCAGACCGACTATAACCCATATTACTGATAGAAACTTTTGATAGATAAATAATATAATCAGCAAATTACTCCAAGTAAAGTTGCTATAATTAAGCTAAGCACCGGTTTTTCGGTGAGCAATAGTGTGGAGCGCAATCTCAGGCGAAGTTCGAGAGCCTTAAATCACACACTCGATTTGTGGTTAATTTAGCGGCGTGCGTTCACGTGCGGCACGCTGGCGCGCCGGCGCAGTGCGCTGCTGTGGGACTGGTTGTGGGCCGGTTGGTTTTTGTGCGGCACGGGATCGAGCGACCATCGACAGGTTAGAGCCTCTTTGCCCATAATTATTACGTAATGTTATCGTACCAGGAATAAACAATCTGTAACATCGTACAACCAGGTTATATGTTTACTAGAGATATTACGATTAAACTTAATTGGTTAATAAGTTTTAGAAAGTAGTATGTAATCTTCTATAATTATGACAGTTCTTTGAATTGACATTATAAAATTTGTGTTTAATAAATGTCACTACCGTTTTTACTTCTGGCATTAGATATATTGCGCTTAAAACAGTTTCTATCATTACTGCCGAGAGGTGGTTGGGGTTTTTGGTCTAATATATATGAGTTGCATATGGAAATATTTGACTCCATGCAATAAAAATCAGTCAAGTGCATTTCGGACCACGAACAAAGGGATTAATAACAAGTAGAACACTATATTTAATCTATGTAGAATGTAACCGAAATTACTAGATTTCTCAAGAAACACATAAATTATTTTATTTGTTGCAAGTATTTTTCAAGGTTTACGACCCTGGGAAAATTAGTTATGTTACTGTTTTAGTTAAGTGAATAGTCAAGTATTTACCAATAGTAATTTAGTATCCTTTATATTAGTTTTTTAAATCTATCGAATAATACCCTAAAGGCTTATGTGCATTAGAATTTTTATTTCATCTCTCATTTAAATGTATGAACTTAACATTTTATTGTTGTTTCATTACACCGTAAACCGGTTCGTAAGTTACATGTATGTTTGAAATTTCATTCGTGTTATGCCAATATTCGAGTAGAATTGCTGCGACGTATACGGATAGACGGCCGGACGGACTTGACGAAATTATAAAGATTCCGTTTTGGCCATTTGACTACAGAATCCTAAAAACGGTTCCCTCATATATTGTACTCGTCAAAGGTAATGCGATCTCGTCAAAGCGATCGAAATCAACGTCTCCGTTACTATTTGTACTCGTAGTATCCCTGAACCGGAGCCGGAGCCGGAGCCCTGCGTCGGAGTGAGCCGCACCACAGTGCCGGCGAGCCGTCGCCTCCGGGCCCCCGGGCCGCCCGCCGCGCGCGCCCTCTCTTCGCATTACGATACGCTTAAACAACGCCCGCTGCTATTGCACGCTGTACACACAGAAACAAATACCGGGCCGACGCAAAACGCCGGGAACATGTGAAACATCGAAACTATTCTGTACAAAAAATGTGTATGATAGGATGTTTTAGTAAAGGCATAATGAAAACAAAATATTCTTTAAATAAACAAAAACTTAAAGAAAGAAAAAAATATTTAACACGCTGACTGCGGCGGCTAATATTAGAAACAATCCACCCGTGCGGCGCATAACACAACAGGTGTGTTCCACTACGGCGGCACACACCGTATGCGTACGGGCCGCACGTGTGGCGCGGACAGTAAACCACGACAGGTCTGTTTGGTGCAGTCAATGTGTGAAAAACCCCAAATTCTTAAAAAATAAGACGGCATACATATATGTATGGCATGGCGACGCGTCGCGATTCTGTCAGCCGGTCTGACCGACGCATTAGATGTTTCCCATAAAAAAAATCTTTCTACACTCTAACCTATACTAGGACTCCAAGTGTCGTGAGTACCATGGACACATACCAATACAAGGACGCATCATTTAGGTGTCTATCTGGCTGGCAATCGAACCCGGAGCCCTTTGCGTGTCAGATCGGTACGGTAACCGCTGCGCCACGCCCGTTGTCGTTCAGTCTTAATCTAATAATAAATATCGATTATCTATATATGTTAAATTTTTTGATAACAAAGTGATTTTGGTAAAGTGTGCTTGTAAGATGTTATTGTAATATTTGATGCGGGTGTTGAATGTATAACTCTCGAATTAATCGAAAAACACAATTCCAGTTTTAGACACTGAGAGGTTACGCAAAAACATAGAGAAGCCTTTTACAAAAACACAGAAGTCACGGAGCTTCCCTGTAATCTCTGCGGCTACGACTCAACAAAATATTTATAAATTTCTATTTGCCTTTACTAAATGAAGGGCTTAAATTGACACGCCCAATTGATTATAAACTTTACCGAACATGAACAAAGAGATAGAGCAATTAACCCACAACCGTTTTGTCGATAACCGACACAGGTAACCAATACAACTAGCCAATAGTGGCCACGACTGCCGCGGTCTGCTTCAATACGCTGCGTGCGCGACCGTTTACGTTACGCGTTCAGTTTTACGATGATTAGCTGTGGATGGAGGAAAGCATTTTTGTGGAATGTCGGCGTGCACCTCGCGCAGCCATGGATTACAATATACGCATAAATTGAAAAACACCGTCCGGATTTGTTGCCGTATGCTCTAGTGCTGTTATTTAAATCAATATTTTCTCTTTATATTTTTGTACCCATGAGATTCGATCTTGTCATTTTCGTGTGGCGAATACGTGCATACCTAAAAAAAAGCACCTTTTTTCGCTAACGTAGAAGCAATATTTAAAAGAGCAAACATGTAGATTTCTAAAACTGAATAAACTTAGAAGAGGCCTCACCAATCAGGAACCAGGCTCTCAGTAATTTTAATAGGGATATTAATTGTGCGTCCTGAAACTGGACCGATTATGTGCATAACTCCATTACTTGGAATTCAGTCTGCCTGTATAATATATTGAATAATTGTCTTTGCTGTTGACGGCATTTTTATGGATTATGAAAAGAATGCAGGCAATTGTGTCGATCGTTATTTTATAAGTACGTCGTTAGCCGCTATTATCGATCGCGCAAATAACAAATAACTTATAGCTGGATGTGGTCGCCTTCCGTGTCGTGTGTTCCGCATTCAGTATTCAGTTTTCTGTATAACCGTAGACAGCTCACTTTTTCCGCCAATTAGACATAACGTTGTGTCATTAGGTAAATAAATGTTTTAGGTCCCTCCGCTCCACGTACTGTTCGAATCGGGTTTTTGTCTGTTTCTTTATCTGTTAGTTCGTAACGTTAGTTCAAAGTAAAGGCCAATTTGTATATAATTTATGGAGAAACGTACATTATAAAATTTCAAAAGCAAACTTTACTATAGGATTGAAGTTTTAAGCAATTATAATATTGAATATGTTGGGTACGAACTTAACTTGCTAACTTTTAAATTTTGAAGGAAAGTTGTATGTATATACATATCGGAGTTTTCGGTTTGATAAATATCTTTGTACATGTTTGCACTATCTCATCGCACCGCGAGTCCCGCCACAGCCGCACTTACATAACAAATTCATTTGTACGAAACTTATGACATGAACTTATGAATTTAGAAAGTATGTTATGCTTTTCATCTGATGGTAAACGTCCACTGTCTCTAATACTGCTGGTGCGCCGGCTGCGGGGGCACCACTTGCGAAGTCAAAGCGTAAATTGTGAACAAATAATAAAGTAGTGTACATACACCTCGAGTATGCATTTATACGAACAACATCTCATTGTGCCTATTTAAAGATAAAGATCGTATTCCACTTGTCTAAATGTCAGATTTAAAATATCCTTGTTGCATAATAAAAATTAATTTCGTTCTCGCGGTGATACAACATATTGCACACTTCAAGAAACTTCAAGATCCATAAACTCAGTGATTAGATTCAAAATCGCTTAACTGACACGCCTTCGAGAGATACAGAATCATATTATCTTACAAGTAATAGTCAAGTGGTTGATGCATGTAAACAGCAATATTGTTGGTACGAGAGGAGAGACGCGGAGATGTGGAGATACGCAGATTGCTCCCACACGTGTGCACATGCGGAGGGTCACCAACTAGCGGCGCGAACGTTTTAGGACTCTTATAAAATCTTCCAATATCGATTATCTTCACCAAAATAATAAATATTTTATGCATTTTAATGGAATTTAATATATCGTACAATGAAAGGTTATAGAGATAGAGCATCCAAAGAGCATTATTCCACCTGCCGATAAGTAGGTGTTGCGGTGCACGTGGCTAATAATAAATAAAATGCACTCGTTGATCTAAATCTGTTACCCAGCGTAATATATTATAGACACTGTCTTAGGTATTGTTAGATGATATTTTGATATATATATCTTTCTGTATCAATATGTGTCGGTACCATAACTGGTGTATAGATAAAGAATATTGTATTGTATACCAAATACCAATTGTCTATTCTGCACGTTCAGCATACGTTGTAGAGACACGTCTTCCATATATCAGAACACCTGGTCGCCCTCATGGAGATGGTATCGCTCACATTAGCCCAAATGCGTGTCTGAGGGCCGATAAGCGGGCGTTTGTCCGCCGTGACAGTTGAATGCGATCGGAACATCTGCGTCGCGGGCAACTATTAGGAAAACAATAGACGTGCGAGCGGCCGCCGACCGACCGGGGCGGCGTGGTGCGCCCCGCGAGCCGTAGAAAGTTGTGATAACACCTCACAAACATTTACTCATGCGATAATGTGGAATGATGTGACGCGTTGTGTACGTGTTGAAGGAATACGTTACATTTGTACATTTTTTCACAATTATCTACGATCGTTGGTATTTGCAATATATTCTGTATCAACACATAATGAAAACAATAACACATAATAAACATATAACACATAATGAAAACAAACTAAAATGAGTGTGTGCGTCGAGCGTATATTGTTGATACAAATTATACGTAAGAAAAGTGAACAAGTACTTTTTAATACAATGAAAAAATATATTCGACCTCCCGCACACCATGGAGTGCACTGCAGAGCTCGATCTCGGTTATAGGGGAACATCGGTCGATCGTGTGCGTCGTCTGTAGCGTCGTGGTGTGACGACGCAGCAGTATGACGATGTGGCAGTGTGATGATGCGACAGCGTGGTGATTTCGTTGCATGGCGACGTGGCGAGCCACTCAGTAGGGATTACAAGATTAGCGACAGCTCGAAATGTGGTATGAGGCAGGAGTCAATCGTAGCCTTGGACGTATATTAAACAGCGCAAACTGTAGTCGTTCGGATATATACTATCTCGTTTTTTACATAAGATAAGAAACAACGACAGGTATGTGGAGAAAACGATGCAATTGATAATTTGGAATAATCAATATTTTATATTTTTTTTTATGTGAGAAAAAATGGTAGTAAGCGAGCATGGCGACCATCTGATATTCAA
Organism: Phareas burnsi; assembly: GCA_018249415.1. Classification (NCBI taxonomy): domain Eukaryota; kingdom Metazoa; phylum Arthropoda; class Insecta; order Lepidoptera; family Hesperiidae; genus Phareas; species Phareas burnsi. The sequence continues at coordinate 6,711 of DWKL01003453.1, forward strand.
TGGCCTCTGCAGCCCATGCACATCCACATCTGACATCAAACAGGACTAAAGCCCTAAGGACGTACATACATGCGTTACTACATATGAGTATTAAGATTGTCGCCTCGTTGTAAGTGTACCGACAACGCGCGTGTATTGCCTCGCGGCGGACGCACGCGACGCATGTACTCTACCTCCTATTAACACTATATTATAAATAATTTATAAACATGAAGGAAACCTATAATGAAATAATATGTGATACGAGTAATAAGTAACTTATGGGGTTTAATTAGCCCAAGGAATATTAGATTAATCAAAAATGCGGTACCACATACATACATCGCTACTTTATTTATACACAGAGTTGTAAAATCTTTTGTTGAGAGAAAATTTACATTAAGTGAGATTGCGTAATTTATTATTTGTTATGGTTGAACAGAGGATTCGCCTTGATATATTGATGAGGGTAGGGGCCTAAGAGGAGGGTAGTTTCGCTAAAGATATTGGCAGTGCCGGAGGTAGAAACTTGTATAAAAGTGAGACGAACTGGAGATGCAGGGCCTTTTCTCGCCGTGAAATTCGCTGTTAAGGTATTACGCCGAGGGTTAATTAAAATAGGGTGCAGTGTTTTTCTTAACGTCCGTTTTAAATTATAAAAGTTGGCAACACATACGTAGGCCAGGCGCCGGACTTGCCTTGACTGGGGTCCCGCGGCGTCACTCGGCATCGCTGTGCTTTACTCTTATCAACCAAATGAACGTTTTTTATACGAAATAACCGCAACATGAAAAGCTAGCGGATCGAAAGCAATCTTTGATGCGGTCAGCGCTTGCGCACCTACGTTTAAGTTTTTACATACAAGAGCGGTTGAAGTCATTAAACTGCCGTCCACTTTGCCGAAGCTGTAGCTGTGTGTGTGTGTGTAATCCGGAGCTAGACCGCTAGCTAGAAATACTCGATTTATTATTAAAATTAGTTTATATGTTAATAGCTTTAAACGTTTATCCCGTTGCGGGATTTGCTTTATTGCTATTTAAAGTGAAAATGCATATTTTCACCACGTAATAGGTATTGTGTATCAATTCTATTACTTATGATAGTTAATATGAGATAATAAAAGGTAAGTGTAAAACATGTAGTTTTAGCTAATGTAAAAACCTTGTTTGCATTGTTTGTTGCATGTCTAACATACACTTACCGAACTCGACTTGCAAACTCGTTTTTATCATGATTCAAACAGCTGCGATTGCCTTGCATCTAACTGCACGCAGCAGGGGCCATTTTACGTCGTTAGTTGTCTTCACCATCTACCACGGAGGACAATGCGCCATCAGACCCAGAAAAACATGAGGTGATAAAGCCGCTCATTGTGCGCCCACTGGCGCATTGTGCGCGGCCTGTGCGCAGCTCCGCCGCAGTCTGCGCTCGCCTTTTTTGCGAGAAGCAATCCCTCATAATATCGCGCTGCCCCCCCCCCCCCCCCCACGCGGTAACAGTTTTTGCAGCATTAAATTTTAACATGTTTTCATGGTTCGACTACAACTGGTTTTAAAAGAGTTTTCCTCAGATACGGGTGAAACAATAACTCCTCAGTTGTTAAATTCGCAGAAGAGTTGCCGGTAACTGAACTGGTCTTTACTCAAGACTACGTATTATCTTGCGTATCAAGTTAATCCTTGAGTCGGAATTAACTTGACTACATAATTGGGACGAAGAGAAGCCATTAAAGTTATTAAATATGAAAACATCGATTTTTCAGTATATAAATATATAAATTATCTAAATGATATATCTTAACAGGATTAAGGATGATGAAATAAAGCGTCAATTAATTTATTTTAAACATCTAAACAACCGATTGAACTGATTAAACTGGTAGTAATAGAATTTTTGAGCTATTTAATACGTTATCGAGAGAATCAAATGGTTTTCCGAATTGGAAATAAATGTTGCAATCCGTTAAATAACGTGAGAACTCCGGGAGCGAAACAACTTAGATGTGAACATCATGCTCGCGTGTATTTTTCAGAAGCCTGTTAATATAAATTCTATTGTATGAATGGCGTGTAATTTTATAGTTAGTTGGTGTTGTGTTAACAGGTGGTAGAACCCTTGTTGGGTTGACGGCGGTGGCACCACCTCGGCATCTATTTTAGCTTCGTCATAGCAGTGTTAAACACTGTTGTGTTCTGTTTGAGATGAATTTTATAGAGAGGCACACGAGATATATCAACTTAAAACTCAAGGGTAGCGACGTATCTCTAGCTGATTTATGCTTTTGGAACGCTATTGGAACTATATTGATGCTATATTTAAAGATGTATCCTGTGACCCGCTATACGATGATATGAAGTAAGGAAACCAAAACAATAAGGGATGGCACTCCGTACATGTGATTGAAAGATGATAAAAAAATACTCTCTAGTATTAATATGAAATTTAAAGATGTTTTTGTTGTCGATAAAATGAATATTGTAAATGCGTATATTTTTGTAAGTTTTACTTCGTTGGACGTGATTGGGGAAAATAATACCACCGACAGCTAAAGTCAACAACACCATGAAGTTGGCTAGCTATGATTATTATTTATATTTGATACAAAACACGCAAAAAGCGTCCCTAATATATTGCAATAAAGATCGTGTCGAATATAAATATTGGAAGACAGTTGCGAGCATCGAAACAGTACACAAACAAAAAACAAGGGAAGAACAACTTTAACACGTCGCAATAAAGACCTTAACGGATGCAAATGTGAATGGATTTGTAAGACTCACTGTAGCGATTATTGAAGCGAATTGAACCGTATTTGTATGTAGCTAAAGTTGGTTTTAATTTTGTAAATCGTTATATATCTCAGCCGTCAAGTGTGATCGATTAAGCCAATAGTTCTTTCTATAAACGGTTTCTTGTTGGGAAATACGGTGACAGTGTGGCCTGAGTGACATTGGTGTACTCTGTCTCGCTCATTCTAAATAGAGTCGGGGAGGGATGCAATACCAATAGGTTAGTTTCTTTGAAAACAAATATTTTTGAATTAAAATGATATTTATTTAAAAGTTTAGTTATTTTAAGCTATTATAGGTACTATTTGATGTCGTATATTGTTTAACTCAGCACAAATTTATTTCAATATATAAAAAAAATGTGATTAACGCCAAAGAAATATAACTTATTACATACGTACGTAAATTTATACATGATTATTTACATATTATCGTTTATCCCAACTACAAAACCCTTCACTGTGCGTGCCGCGACACGCACTTGTCTGCTTCTCTTATTTTAGTTTTGTTTTACGCGGGAACTCCTTCAATTAATACACGTCCACTTGCATATATGTATCTATGTATGTGATAATTGATTGATTCTTCCAATGCAATTTTACCAGACTTGAAGACATTGGATTATTTTGAAAAAATTACACACATGACAATACGATACGATGACGTACACCGATGGCAATACAATAATTTAATAATTTTGTCTTGATTCAATTATCACGCCCAGAATAATAGAAAATACATGTAACCATTTTATTGACCTCCCGAGTATATGACGGCGCATACTATGGAGAGGTCAAGCTTAATTTCGAGTTCTACTTAACCAATGTTATTTAAACATATGGCAGTATATCTAATCTAATTGTATGCTTTTAAAATATAAGTTATCCATTTAAATCGGTTTAGCAGTTTTTATGTCATTCGTGAACAAATTTACAATGAAATAAACAGGTAGACGAAAATAATAAATGATAGTTTAAAAAACTAAAAAAAAACTCACGCTTTTATAGAAAACCGGCCTAGAAAAATAAAAATAATTTTTAATTAAATATTTACAGTGATAAAAACTCCGCTAATTCAATATAATTAAATTACTTTCAATAATTTTAAAATCAGAATAAAGTGATTAAAAAATATATATGTTTATATCCAAGATATATTTTTATTATAACCCCAGTCTTATACATAGCTATCAATAAAATAAATATTTATAACAATTGATGATAAGGGGATTTTCAGTCCTGTTTGATGTGGATGTCCATGGGCTGCAGTGACCATTTAACACCAGGGGGCCGATCCGCTCGTTGGCTACTCTTTAAAAATAAACATAAAAGATATCTATCATCAGTCTTATAGGTACCCGTACTATTGCGGACTGATAAAGAACGATAGTGTTATCAAATTAGTACACAATCCAGTGTTTAAGTCGATGCATAAAATAAATTTATCATTAAAACATAAATAAAGACTATATAGATAATAAATATTTATATTTTTTACCAAGCATTTGTTATTTTTGTTTCCGTTGTACTATGTGTTTGTTCAGATTCCAATGGATTCGTTTATGATCATAGTAATATATATTACATGCTCCCTTACAATAAGACAGATATACAACATTTATGTATATAAATTTAGTGGTCCTTTTTCAAATTATACGTTTGTGTCATGTTGTTACTCTGTAAACGAGATATGTTCACCCGTGCCTTTAACGTACTTTTTACATGTTTTCCACTAGATGGCGTTGTACCGTTTTCTGAAACACGCTAACGATGTTACAGTGTAGCTTGTATAAGTACGCTTGAGATTGTACTGTTAAGGTATGTAGGTTTCCTCACGAAATATTATTTTTGTAAAGCACAAAGATTAAAATCTATGTGCTAGAAAGAATTTGTTTATTATTAGTGGAATGAGTCAAGAATATGTACTATAATGTTGATGCCCTATATAGAGATATTTATTTATTTATTTATCAAAAACATCATTGCTACCATTACAGGTCTGAACCCAATGCGATAGCAAGGTCTTAT
>DWKL01003454.1:0-11505 GCA_018249415.1 Phareas burnsi
AGGTGCGTGCGGGATTCGAACCCCGGACCCCCAGTGTGAGAGACCGAAATCTTAACCACTAGGCTATCACTGCTTTTTTTAGAAATGCAATGCAATGAAATGCAAACTGGCAGTTAATTAACTCTTGATAAATTATTTGAAACATATAAAATTGCTATTCAACTGAAATAGAATAGGCGTGTCTGAAATACAATTACTGCCGCATTGTCATTTAGCTGCCTGCCTAGTTTAGATTTAAATTACGAATTTTAGGTTTTGTGACGTGATTTCAAATTACACAGAACGTAAAGTTTGTTTTAGGTAATAATTACAGATTGTTTTTGTTCCGAGGAATAAGTACGCTAATCTATAGTAGGTAACGAATTATAACGTTTAGTTATATTTTTCGGATATTCAGTTCGTAAAATAAAAGTACGATAGTGATGGTCTTTATTCATGTATTCGTTATATCTACTTAAGTATAAAATTTAGATGATGAAAAAAATTCTTAGCAAAGCTAATTTCATTTCAAAGCTTTGCATGTATCTTTGCATCCAGTGATAAATGGATTATTGTTACCTACAGTCTACACATAAAAATAAATTGAAGGCGATTTTCTAATCTAATCTAAATACATATAAGGATTGCTTATCCGTTGTTTGTGTAAGCTAGTCTTGAAAAGGGCCGAACCGATTCAGAAATTACTTTCACAGGTAGGCAAATGAAATAATTATTATAGTAAAGTTATCCGTGGTTTGACTGCGATGATACTGACCCAACACTTATTTCTGCTTTATAACAGCGGTGTACTGCTGGTGTGCTGCTGTTGAAAGACGTGGTAAAACAGAGACAGTAATATGAAGACTTCCTTCTTAGTCTTCAGGAGTAGCAACGCTTGTATGATCGACTTCAGGCAGGATTCTTATTCTAGTTAGGATTTATAACCATGAGCGTCAGTGACAACTTAACATTGGAGTGCATGCTCGTTTCTGCCTTCCATTACACAATAACATTTCTAGGCAAGATTTTTTGATCTCAACTCTGATCTTTCTGAGCCTATCCTTACACTTAAGCGTATTCATTGACTTCGAACTTTGTTCACCGGCTTGAATTCACCTTCATTCTAATCTTTCCTCGTGTCTGAGGGTCGTATTGGCCAAGAATTGCCTTCTCCACATTGCCTTGCAACGTTTTTCTGTCTACGACAGGCGCATAGAATTATGTGCGTTGGTATGGCACATCTCTTTCACAACATCAGTCCATCTCGTGGGGGATCTTCCACTGTTTATTTTTCCGTTGATGTGGCTGATGACTTTAACTTTTTCAGGTTGTATGGCGTTTTGTCAAATGCCCTGCCAAATGCAGAATCTTGCGTTTACGTATAGTAGAAAACTGAGTCCGTACAATTCTTTAATTATTCTGCTTGACTTACTACTTACTACATTAGAGAAACAATACAGTACAATGCAAATATGCTTTATTGCATACCAATACACATTTATTATTGTTCCTAATCGCGTCCAATTATGATTTAAAATTGCTTATTAAATAATTACCGTTTGGAATCGTATTAGGGGGTGAAATGTGAATGCAGTGATTAGCGGGTGGGGCGCGTTCACAAGCCTTTTATCTCCGCCCGCCAGCGCCTCCACAAATACTATCGCTATTTGAAAATTAATTCAAAATCGACGTCTCCTTATCCGACTTATATTTTCACCTCTTCATGCGTATTCGAATCCACAGTAGGTGGCATAATTGAAACGAACTCTCCAATGAAATCAAATAACCAGTCTAACAGGATATGCCTTGAACCCAGGTAAGTGATTATCTTTTTTTTGTTAGGAGAGTAGCAAACGAGCGGAGAAGCCACCTTATATTAAATGGTCACTGCAACCCATGGACATCTACATTGAACCTCAACTGGGAAGTCATATCGGACTGAGATGGTAGGCGTAGATAGGTGGCTTGTGTATCCGACAATCGCCCCTCTCCGAGCGAAACAAGTATTGCTTCACAAAGGGTTGTGAGAGCCTACTTCTTATATGAAGGATACGCACGGAAAGCAACATCTTAATTTTTTTTAAAATAAATATAAAGTTTTGAGTTATGGTGACATTTTTGTTGTTTTTCGTATAGAGGCTACCATTATATTTCTTTAATTGTGTTTTTATGTAACAGATGCAGCAAATGAGCACACAGTTTATCCTATATCATAAGATCATTGCTTCCTATGGACATCTGTAACTAATTCCATATAGAATAAGAGTCCTATCTCAAGTTGATGCATGCGTTGCTACTTCTGGGGACTAAGACGGAACGCCTCAAAAAAGTCCATCGGGCTTATTACACCTTTCAAACCAGAACACAGTTGCAATATTCCGCTTTAAGGCAAGAATAGATGTGGCACTAACACCTCAGTAGGTAAACGACAAAAATTTCTACGTTCCTTTAAAACAAATGTGCAGATTGATATAAAAATATCTTATTAATTTATGACAACATGTATTTCACTTAAGCTCCCCGTACGGTTTCAATCGTATGACCACACACCATGCAAAAATTCTATATATTTTATGGTAGTCTATATCACTTCCCTATGAAGTATCTTTGTTTGAAAGTCCAGTCCACGTCAATTCAATTGTTTTTTTAAAATTAGGTACATATAACGATAACAGTACAGACAGGGGGACTAACATTTTAAAAATGTTTATGTCTGGTTTTGGGAAGTAGGTAAGCATAATATTGTGACTTACTACGTACATTTTGTGTGGATATAATAATTACGTGTTAGCCACGATATGCGCAATTATATATATATTATCTTAGAAAATATAAAGTGAATTTAAAATTTCAATCAGTCTAAAATCTTATTTATTTACCTAAATGCAATGACTAAAATAAGAATACCTAAGTAAATATGGTTTCTTTGTATATTAATACAAATTTCCATAAATAATATTAAATTTGTTTAATATAACCTTATTGAAAGCTAGTTTAATAAAGTTACGTTAAACCTACTCGAGAAACTTTAATTAATTGAGAAGACGCCTTGTTACTTGGCCTTTAGAAGTAAGTGTTCTCAAGTCAAAATTATATTTAACATGATTATTATAAATTGTTGTCTAAAAATTTTGAAAATTAAGACTGCCTTTAAAAATAGTTCAGTTTTAAGTAAAACATTTTGTGTTTATTGTGAAAACAAGGTAAAGTTTTCATTCACTTTTAGCAGTAAGTAAAATATTTTAAATGAGTAGTGAATTTTAAATAATATATAATCATAATGGAATAATCGACATAAAGATGACGTCTATTTTGAATGAAATGCTCAGTTTTATGTCAACTACTAAATCATTTATTTTTTTCTTAAATTACTAATATTTTTTTGTTGTCTATGTTATTTACACTCTTAAACCTGGTTGTTATTAGCGAGTCACGGTGTGGCACATTTGTGTATTACGAGTATTATGGAATCGTCTACTCCGTATTGAACTGTAAGTAAACATTAAATAGGGAATTGTACTTCCTTATTTCCTTTCCTACATAATTTTGTCAATTTGTTACCCGCTTATTGTTCTTTTGTATATATACCTATCACATATATTCGCACTCTAAATAAGCTGCCGAACATACAAACTATTAATGATATATTAAATTTTATTACAGTGTTTAACTACACATATCTGTAAAAAAGCAATACACTTTATTTTCTAAATGTATTTAAAAGAGACAATACAGATTTGCAAGTTTTGTTTGTTTGGTTTTGCGAGTTGATTCCTTACCTTACCTTACCAGATTCTTCCAATAGACTTGTGTAATTACATCATTTAGTTTTATCAAAAATTTGGGCATTCAATTCCAAGACGAGCTTTATGAATGTTCATCGTCATCCGGTGGATGTCCCACTGCTGGGGTATTTGGGGTTTTTTACAGATGTTCATGAGCGACAGACATCACTCAACATCGCGTGATCTCATTTGCTGCATCCATTACATAAAAAAAATTGCTAAAACAAACACAATTTGAAGAGCATCTAATGTGAAATTTTTCATTGAATTTTTTATTAAAGAAACCCCAAAATCTTAGAAAAATTTGCATTTGTCAACAATAAACTTAATAATAGATAGTGCTGGAATTTCCAAAAGCCATATCACTTGACTTGTATATAGCTATTGAGTCAAATGATATTGCGTTATAAACGCGGGGCAATAAAAACAAGAATGAGATACAGAACATTAAAATTTTCTCCTAAGATATACGAAATAAGCAAGGGCTTTCATAAAACTGGGGATATGAATCTACAAGTCATAAAACGTATCATAAATTATGTTAGTCCTCAGGGCGTATTGTGGAAATCTTTTTATTAAAAAAAGTACATCTTCTTTGTTGTAAAACATTATTAATTCTTCAAAGATATAGGTGAAGTGTTAAGCATCATAATTGAAATGCATATTATTATTTGAGCCTGTAATTTTGTACCTATTTTCAAAATGAAACTCACTGTAATTTTACTGTTCGAAACGACACTGAACATCTTGGGTAATTCAATTAAGGAATGGTATAAAGCACACACGTAAATGGAAACCGGCCTCACATACACACGGATACATATGCGCAAATCACACACACACGCGCGAGCATACAAAGGTATACAAAGGCATGTCCTAACACACATTGTTACCAGAATTACTACTACGATAAAACTAATAGAATTCATTATAATAAACAATTTCTACACTCGTAGCCCGACACTAGGATTCTCTGTGTCGTGGATGCTTTGGACACATACAAAAAGAGTACACAAACACCCAGACCCAGAACAGACATCTAATTTCATCATCTAGACGTCTGCCTGGCCTGGAATCGAATCCGGAACCCTGTCAGCCGGTACGGCAATCGGTGCACTACGCCGATCGTCAAATCTTTAATTAACAAATTATCTTTAATTAATAATTATTGATCACTAATATAAACATAATTGGTTTACCAATATCCATTAATGTAAATTAATACACATGTCTATAAGGATTTAGGAATGGATGGTCCACTTTGGTTCCGAGGATTCGGTTTGCATGTAATTAAAACTTACACAATTAAACACAGACGAGAAGGAAAACGCGGGAAAATTGAGATAAGATTAATTTTCTGACTAGTTCCTCGGAGGAGTTTGCCAGCAACTTCGAGAGATTCCTGCGCCATTCCTTACCGAAGCAAAACTTGCGTGATACTGCAAGTAAAATATGAGAAGTATTCTTTTGAAAAGAATATTGAACAAATAATTATATAAGCTTTATGGTATTGTTTGTACGGTCCGCATATTTTTATGGTAAGGCAAGTAAATTAAAACAATATAACAGTTTGTCTGCAGTTTATTCCCTATATAAGCTTTTCCAACAAAATTATTGATCATAAACTATCAAACCATAGATGTAAGTGTCGGAATTGAACAGAAAACATTCTGTACGCTATCCATGGTGGCTTTTGACCCACTTGAGTCCGCTAACCTCATGTAATTTTACGAAATTGGTACATAGAGAGACTTTGAAAACAGAAACATATTTTTCAATGGAAGCAATACACAGAAACCGTTTTCAATTGGGGCACCGCAATTTCCTGTCTTTTCGAGCCGTCCCAATTGTACGAGTAAGTTGGGAACATAGACCAGCACCTCATTAATACTGGAACCAGAACTCCCACCCAAAACTTCTTTACCTAAATAATTTGTTACTCTGCAGGTACGCATAGATGTAATCTGGACCCCTGATTGTCGTCGAGCTGCTAGGATATTTATTTCATTACGACCTTCCCATAGCGCCAAACGGACAGAAAAATTAAAAACTGACCAATGATTATTCAGACTGGTGCTCAGAGAATAACGTACCGTATTATATGTGTGCTGTATATTTACGGCCAAATTTGTATGTATATTATCGTTTATACAATAAAACAAGAGTAAAAAATCTGTTGAAAAATATGTTTCTTGAATGGGCAGTCCCACAACTTTTTATTTTTTGTTTTTTTATTGAAGTTGTGCGCGTCGATGTAATACATACATTATTACCGTGGGACCAAATTGCACGCGCCGATGTAACACATATTGTAGTATTTCCTTTCGTGTATTGGTCGTTTGGTCAGTTAAAGTTTGATAAAATGCATAAAAAATATAAATTACACTACGTCTACGGCGTAAATAATAGTTTTTTATGCATAATATAATATACATAAGTACACGCACGCTTTTATATTTCTTAGGATATCCGACATAATAAATAACTAACCGGATATCTATTATGGTTTAAAAGATACATCTCTTTAAATATAGGACTAGTAAAACAAGACTTTAAATGTAGGCTTAGTAATAGGATTCCATACGGAACTTTAAAATGGATTTTATGTTATGATTTTGTGTTAATAAGACGTTATGAGATAAAGTCAGAAAGTTGAATTTTCGAGACATACAAAGTTTTATGCAATTAAATTCATCACCATCATCATCATCGTCAACCCATTCTTATCCCACTGCTGGGTACAGGTCTCCTCTCAGAATGAAAAGGGTTAGGCCATCGTCTACCACGCTGCCCAATTGCAGATTGGTAGACTTCACACACCTTCGAGAAAAAACTTTCAGTTGTGTAGAGTTCCCCAGGATGTTTTCCTTCATCATTAAAACAAGTGATATTTAATTTCTAATATGCACATAATTTCGAAAAATTAGAGGTGCGGGCGGTAGAGAGGCCGAAACCTTAACCACAAGCGCTCACTACTTGACTGAGATTGACTATCACTGGAAAAGTATTATCGTGACATAAACACGAAAATTCAAAAGCAAATTTCTTTATTTACTGGATTTAGGTACATAATAAAGGTTACATAATAAAAAAACATTTTGTTTAGCAAATAAATGTTGCCTAGTCGCGTGCCAATATTAAATTATCTATATATTAATTTAGTCATTTTTATTTATACAAATTTCATTAATTAAAAATGTCACAATATTCATTTATTAATTTTTACATATGTTTTATTCATGCACGCATTTAGGGAGATCAGAAACTAAAACAGCAAAATCTGGTTATGCGAACTTCTAACGTTATCACAGTATACGGCACTACCGAGTGTCAAGCCACTTCTTTATTTATGTTCTACTCGAGTAGTCGAGTTCAGTACAAGGGCTACGATGCGACCTGCCCCGATTCAATATTAAAACACTACGTACAAACGACCTTGCTTCTCATCGTAACGTTAAAAATCCACATTATATTTATCTGACTGTGTTTCCTTAAAGAATTGCATTTTTTCCAATTTCACTGTGGCCATAGGTATTTGTAACGTTTATTTCCAGAGTATTTGAAATATTGTATTAAAATTTAATAAGATATTAAATTAAAAATTCTTTGTGCTATCAAGCGGAGAAAACTGACCTACTTTCGTTATGCAAAAAGCCAGGCACTGAGTTCTTCAATTAATATTGCAGAGGAAGGTCATAGGGAAACGAAGTGTTGGTAGAAGCCAAAGTTCTGGGCAAACAACCAGAGGTAGTAATCCATGTGTAGCCTTCTACTACCTTCCACTTACCTCTTTAGAGTTGAAGGGTCCGACGTCAGCATCCTCCGAAAGAAATGGAACAGTGAATTCTTTAAATAACAATTGAAAATCAAAAATGAGACTTGTGTTTGTCTATTATCTTTAATTTAGCTACATGGATGTAACCCTGCACCACTGCCCCAGACGAACGATTGTTCTACCATCTATAAAACTACTATTGTTTTAACGACATCCTAAACCTAACTTTCGATTTAGACATATTCGTTTTAAGAAGAGTAACAAACGAGCGTGCAGGCCACCTAATGTTAATTACTTACTGCAGTCCATGGACATCCATATCAAACTTCAAACAGGACTGAAGCATTGACTGAGGTAGTAGGTAGATGCGTCATTACTAGTAGGGACTAACATAATCGCTTCGCTGTAAGTGTACCGTACAACCACACCTCTCTAACCGAAGCACAAGAATCGCTTCACGATGGATTGTGAAGACAGCAGTGGTACCTCCCCGGAAAACTATAGATCTACCTATCTATTATATAGGTCCGGTCTGCCACTTTTAATTACACAATATCGAATGTCTTGACATCGAACACGTTATATCGATAGTAAATCGATATAATAATATATCAATCTTTCATTACGTCAAACTCGGATCCCTATTAGATGCATCCGTTTGCTATTTCCATTACGTAAGAAAATTTAAACATTTAATAAATAATGAAAACAATGTTTACCTTTCTTTTATTTCGCAACCACACGTTTTATTTTAGAATTTATTTTTGTGTTAGGAACTACATATTTTAGTAAAAATTATTACGATTCACCGAGGAAGAGCAGCGATAAAAATGTAATTTTACATCGTATTCAAAATTCTGGAACATTTCTTAAAAAATTCAATGTAGAAGCGGGCTTTTTTACTGACTAATAATTTTGAGTGCTTTCGTATGTTCTACACGAAATCAGAAATGATAAAATTAAGCGGTTATTATAGTTTTATTAAACATTAACCAACAATGACATTCCTATAGTCCAAATGTTTGTACGTTGAATATGGAGAAAAGTTAGTAAATTCATACATGGAAAAGTCTCGACATAAATATGGCTACAATGGATGCGTACTCGCGAACGTGCAAGATGTGGAATGTTTCCTTCGAAGATATTCTAGGAGCGCTACTCTTCAAGTCCGATAGGTATTACATTGTCGACTCTTCTGGTGTCGTAAATTTCTATAAGGCACGGCGAATAATCTTTTTCAATCAACTCACGCACATACTTTATTGCTAGGTTTACATTCAATAATAATATTACATTATTTTTAATAAATCTTTTTGAAAATGTTAATTATGTTCTGAAAGGAACTTTTATTGTTGTATCTTTATAATTTCCACTTCATGTACCTGTTAACTTCCAGCGAGTCTGTAATTAATTAATAAACTTTAAGGATACTTAGCAGACACTTATAAAGTTGGTTAATTATTTACTTTCAGGTAAAATAAAACAGATATTTATTAATATTGTTTTATCTAGTCTACATGAATAAATGCTTTATTTTTTTCTTAAAATATTAAATATTCAGAATCGCATAATGTGTAACCGAGGAAGGATGCCGTATCGGTGCCCTTTTGTATTCAAGAAATTAATAATGATGCATATATAGAATAAAAAAAGAAAAAAGGGTTGATCAGTATAATTTTGTACCTACACTAGTTAGAGGTTACATTTTTTTTTAAATATGTCGTCGATTATTGGATCAAAGGAAATAATAGTAAAATATTAAAATTAAAACATAGTATTCAATTAATGTAGAAAGTCCAATATCGGTAGTACAGGTAGTAATAAAAAATAGATAATCCGCAATAACTCTGTTTAACAGCTGAGTTCATCCTGTCGGTTCCGTGTGACGATGTATGCATACTTATTAAAATTTCACTGTAAATTTTTTTAACTCGCTTCAAGAAGAATAAATTAAAAAACTATGCTTCTGTTGTGATTGGTTTATAATTTTCAGTTAAGTATAATAACTGTATAGAGACAGTGATAGCCGAATGGCAAGATTTTGTCCGCTCGTGCTGGGGGTGCGGGACTTAAGTAGCAAGCAGGTAGATCTGCTTTTGACGTTATGTGGATATAACAAATTAATTATCACTTGTCTTAACAGTGGAGGAAAAAAACATAAAGAAACCTATATGCCTGAGAGAGATGAGAGATGCCTGTATGAAGTCTACCAATCCATATTTAGCCAACATGGCTTCAGCCTAACTTATATAATTCTGAGAGCAAACCCGTGTCCAGTTGTGGGATAGTATTGGATCGATGATAACGTTAATAACTTTTGTTAAAATGTATTAAAATCCACTTCAAGCATTGACCTTTATAATTAAAATCTTTCTTGTTAAGTACTTGAATGTTCAACTGTCTCGGTGAGTCTGAAATTCGGCGGAAACGTAATGAGCAAGAGTCCAATTAGTAAAGATTCCGAAACAATTCTTTCGGTAAGAATGAAAATAAAATTCATTGTTTACAATTTTAGCGGCCCAAGAACAAAACATCATTTAATTCTGAGGTTCTCTTTTGGAATGCGTAGCGTCGACTCGAATAAAACTTTGTGATTCAAACATTTGTTGTTCGTGTTTTTATTTCACGGAAAATTTTAGGGAATTAATATTCTAAATAATATCTTTATTCAACAGCACTTACTGTCTATGTAAGTGGCGTTGAATAAAGAATGAGGGATTAAATAGGTGATATAAAGTGCTGAATATTCGAGCCACATTTATTCTTCTACTGCTGTTAAATTGACGCGTGCTCCAATAGGCTCATAAATAAATTAAATGATAACAAAATAAGTGGTAAAGCTATGTTCGATAACGTTCGAAACGCTCGAACGAAAAGTATACGTGGGTTAAACTATATGAACTGTAAAGATGTAGGATTGAATATAGTAGAGCTTTTCATACCACCAGTATATTTCAATATATACCATAATTCTTGTGACAGGGATTAAGTTATGTGAGAGTTATTAGCTAAAACCTCCCCACCAGCCACACAGCGTATATACGGAGGCTCCGGGATTTCAAAAGGAACATATTCGTGCCTCTCCTTGCGTGATGCCACCTGGGTTCCCCTTAGGGTATGGAATCTCAGTATCCACACTTCGGCCAACATGTCTAGGCCCGAACAGTTGTGGAAGTTGTAACCTTTTTAGAGCCAGAACTTCCTTCGCTTCTTCGCTCCTTCGCTCGCAATCATGCTTCTCTACTGTGCCTTAATGTCAACTAACCACATATTGTCTTAACGTTTAATATTTATTAACAAATAAAGTAAGTTCACCACAACCTACTTCTGTCCATATTCTTGTCCATTATCAATTGCCATTTTATTACAAACATTTGTAAAGTTACTAGTAATAGTTGTCTAGTCTAAAATCAAGTTAGCCTAGTACTTCCATATAAAGTTTTAAAAACGACACAAGTTTGCTCAAAAGAGTCGCATGAGCGCCCTCTATTTTCAAAACAATAAATTCATAATAGATGTTAAGCCGGAAAGTTATGTATGAAACTACGTATATGCAGTTGAAGTTACCTTGCATTTATAATGAACTCTTAGAGGTTTGCAATTTGTACGCGATATTCCGTTCTCGAGTATCTAACTTCAAAACTAATTTCGAAGGAGGTAACAGAATTATATTTTAGTAGCATTAAATAAAACTTCGCTAAGGATACTTGTAAGTCGCACAAACTATATTTTGAACTCTTGACGTAACATTTTTCTTTGTATTTTATAGCCAACATTGAAATTGATTATATTACACAGTAGTAAATTAGTATACAGTAAAAAATTGAGATTTTACCATTCTGATGTCGGCTTTAAATACGTAAAGCATACATTTTTATTTTACGTATAATAAGCATTATCACTTCACAGTGCAGTGATAGCCTAGTGGTTAAGATTCCGGCCTCTCCAGCTGAGTGGCCGGGGTTC
>DWKL01003455.1:0-11504 GCA_018249415.1 Phareas burnsi
CGATATAATTGAAGGATGTTTTCGTGGGTGGGGAAATATAGGCAATTAAAAAACCGCAAATCGTGAGTACCCGTTAAATAATAAAAAAAAAAAAAAAAGAAATGTATAATTTCCGCGATAATATTAGCTTAAAATCATAACGCTTCTATAGCCGACATCAGGTAGAAGGTCAATCCTATTTGGTTTTCATTACAAATATTAAGGACCTACAGTGATCACTTAACATCAGGTATATTGCATACTCGTTTGCAAGTAACAAGATGATAAAAGTTACAAAAGTTTATAAATCTAAGATACAATATTAAACACCTTTAGCGTATTTATCTAGATAGCTTGTATAGTACTTATACAAATTGGCTTTATTTATATAGTTTGTACTTATAAAAGTTGACAATATTATGCTTTGCTTATTCTAGGTAATTCACGCATTGTTTTTTCAAATAAATAATACAATCGGGTATATACTACAATCAAATGGCCTTTTTGATTTTTTTTATGTTCGATGCTGAACAAGTTCGATGCAAACGAGTTCTAAATTATGACATAAAACATCGTTCACTCGACTGTCCCTTCTAAGCTATTACAAAACATAAAATATTTGCTCCAACTGAAACTAAACTTAAAAACTAGACACGCAATAATTTTAATAAGCTATACTTTCCTATATCCATCAACTCTTTACTGACCAACTAGATAGGGCGCTCCTCTTAGAATTAAAGGCTTAACCACAGTTCATCAAACCAGCAATGCGGAATGGGAGACTGAAATAAAACTGACTGATTAGGTATCTTTAAGAACTGTAGCATATACAATTATTTTCTTTACCAATAAAGAAAACCGCACTGGGTCAACTTGGTTCACCCATTTCAAAATTTTTATACTACATAACGAACTGAACAAGACATTTGGTATATTTTCGTGCAAGAGCATAAAATATACCAAATGACTTATTCGAGCGGAACGGGGAGGCTTACACCACTAAGTCAAAGATGACTCAGTGGTGTAAGCCTCTCCGCGAGGTTAACATAACACGACAGGTTAAGATAATAGTCACTAACTTATATCTGTAATATATATAGTTGTATGCATTCGTATAATTCGTTTCTTAGTTCTCTTATATCTGGTTTCAAGCTATTGTTTATTTAATTTCTTCTTAATGGACGTTGCCTATAATTAGCTGAGCATTTAGCATATTTACCAATATTTGTACCATCATCAACCCATTAATGTCCCACTACTGGACACGGGTCTCCTCTCAGATCTAGAAGGGTCAGGCCATAGTCTCCCACGCTGGCCAAGTGCAGATTGGTAGACTTCCCACACATTCGCGAACTTTATAGAGAATTCTCAGATGTGTAAGTCACGATGTTTTTACCGTTAAAGCAAGTGATAATTAATTCCTAAAACACACATAACACAAAAATCAGAGGTGCATGCGGGATTCGTACCCCGGACACCCAGTGTATGAGGCAGGAGTCTTAATCACTAAGCTATCACTGCTTTTACGATTTACTTTAACCTGTTTTTTATTTGTATGCCTGTGGTTAAATATTTAATGTATTCAGCTATTGGTAAAACTAATTAATAAATAAAGAAATAAATAAACTCTCCGTCACGAGAGAAAAATGTAGATTTTCCTTCACAAATACTGCAACAGATATTTAATTTATAATACGCGAAAGGCTGAAAAATCCGAGGTCACGTACCTTAGTGTTAGTGAAAAATTGTAATTCATACATACAGCTTGTTCGTAGTCATTGAAACATGACCAGACGGACAAACGTATGTTTTACCGTGATGTAACAGTGACCTGGGTTCGTTCAACTTTTTTTAAAACCTGACTCATTATGAGCGTGAAAAAATACCTATTTGGTGTTCATGTACACCTTAAAACAACCTGTAGTTGGGGTCATGTTACGTAGCGATTACACCACAATACGTTGTACTACCTACTCTATTGCAATCAGTACATATTTCTATTTGATGGTCACTGGAATGTAATGATGTTGCTTTCTTTGAACGCTTGCGTGTAGGTCGTCACGTCATACCATTTTTAAGAAATTCAAACAAACCATCGGATGTACTTCTGAACACAATTAATACTACCGAATTAGCGCAATATAATAGCGGTATTTACCCACCCCGTCTTTCGACCTCCCTTATCTTATATTTATAGCTTTACCTATCCACCCTCCCCGCCTATCCTAACCTAATGTAACTAGTTTTTAAGAGTAGTTATAAACAATAAATAAACAAATAACTTTCTACATTAATAGCCTCACACTAGGATTCCCTGTGTCGTGGATCCCGTGGACATGTATTAAGACGAGTACACAAACACCCAGACCAAGAACAGAAATCTAGGTTTATGACTGAGACGAGAATCTGGTCTGCCTGGTCGAGAATCAAACCCGGAATCTGGAATCCCAGGCGCACCTCTGATTTTATGCAATTAGACTTAAGGGTTTTAGAAACGTTCATGGTTCGACTGCTGAGGCATAACCACCACATTTATTTCTGCCTTATAATAGCAATGGAGTGTGCTCTGGTATAAGGGTTTTGATAAGTTAAACACATATAAACGAATCTTTCCAACTTAGGCCTGCATGCTCGTTTGCTACTTTTTACAAAAAAAAAAACTTCCAGTAAAGGTGCATATTTCTTATGCTAGTAACTCCTTCAATATAGGTATATGAATTTATTTTTACGGAGAAGTCGAAAACTTGAATTTACAAACAACACGGAATTTTTAAAGGCTCTTTCATTTTAAGGCATAAGTCTAACAAAAGAAACCTTTGACAAAAGTAAGCCGCAAACGGCATTCTTCAAACAAATTTCTAACATATACATACAGTCCATACCTTTGAACGAATTCCCCGACAACTTTGCCACATACAAACATTTTTAAGATTAAAAGTCATGCCTCCCTATAAAGTCCTTCAGCTCTTCGTGACAATTTTATCAAAAACATTGCAATTTTTCGAAACATAGCCGGTACAGACTTTTTTCGTAACTATTCATAAACTAAAATCGGTTCTCGTTCATCGCTGGTTTAATAATCAGTGATTCAGGCACGTAAGAGACTTTGCTTTATGTTATGATATCAATGAATGGCCTACATGCAAACACCTAACGGTAATGTGGGGCAGGTCAATGGCACCTCGTCTTACTCACATGTCAAAAACCCTTCCTGAACTGCCGCTGAAGTAATTCACACTCATGCGTAAAACTTCCAATGAAATAAGTATATTTAGATACACCCACGCTACTCTTCAGACCCGGAAGGATTTTCAAATACCAAGTATACCTAATATGAATAAATGTTTTTCCTAAATTCAATTTTTTTTTAACAGGAAAAATGCTAAGATATTTTAAGAAATAGGGAAATTAGATTCTACAAAGTGTTATATGTTGTATGCTTACTAAAAATTAAAAGGCCGAGTTATCGTTATGCATCTTTAATATTTTTAATGAAAATATGTTTTTTTTAATGAAACAATCTTGCATTTTTTCAATCATGACCAAATTGATTCCAATCACAAGTGCAACACGAAAATTTTATTTAACGATCTAATCGTAGTGAGAAGTGGAGCGCAGCTTTAGAATTTTTTACAGTTCGAATTTCAAAGTAAAAGGATGCATGCATTGCGTTTTTTAACATAGCCCGCGTGATTCAGGCGTCGCGATTGTCTGTTTCGGTGATTCATTGACGGAGGCCCAATTTCTTTTGTTACCTATGCATAGTACAAGACACGCATCATGTCATCAATCATTCCAAGTATCACATATTGCAATTATTACGTGCTCCAAATATTATTAATAACATGATGATTAAACGTGTAAAGGTCAGATTAATTTGTTGATAAAACGATATCACATTTTAGTAGTACTTTCTTTGTTATTAAAAAAATAAATGTCATCATTGTGTTTGACACGTGATGGTTTAATAATGACAATGGTAGATATTAAAACAAATAAATAAAGTTTTAAAAAACTTTTTATTAACTTGTCCAGTTTTTACAAAAATATGCAAACACCAGAAGAGATCGAAGATTTATGACAAAATTATATTGTCCTTTAATTTTGCACTGCACAGTTAATCAGTTTCAACCATTTCAAGGGTAACATGGATAATTCTATTGTTCGTTTTCAATGTTACCCCTACTTTGTTATAATACTGTGGCAAAGATTCATCGGTAGTATATGGCAACCAATAATTATTGAATTTATTAATTATTAGTCATAATAAATGACATTTGTAAAACAATTATTTTCCATTTTCATCTTTTCAGTAAAAAATTGTGGCCCTTTGTTATCTTAGACATACCTGATAGTGAAGTCTACGTGTTGCCCCTTAGGATAAAGCGACAGTGCAGCAGCAATTGCGTGCCACTGCTGTGTTCTAATTTTAGAGTACGGTAAAGCGTATAACTAAAAAAACATGTAACCTACGTACATACAATAATGCAAATTTAAGAATTAAAAGTATAACTACCGTTCATTCTCTAATGGATACTTTTATCTGTCGAATGAACTTAGACATAACCCCAATACATCTCATTTTTTTAAATAATAACTGTAACGTTCTATGTCACATTTATTGCGTTAAACAATATACATAGTAAAAATAAAAGTAGGCCGTATTTACCACGTACATCTTTTTAACTAATCACCTAAGAATATTCAAATTATCTTAATAATTTTATTTACTAATTTTTTTTTTGAAATTTCGTGAACACTCTGCCTTTTGATCTTTTTCTTTTCGATTTATTCTTAGACGTTTTCATAAATCAATTATTGATTCATCGTCAGTATAGAATGAAATAAGTACATATCTACTAACCAAGCATGCCGTACTTACCAGGAATGTTGCGCGTAGACACCCCAGCTTCCTATTTTAGAACTGGCCGAGGAAATGGGTAACGCAAGCTTGCACTAACTACTTGCACTATTTAGATATTATCGAAGTTATTTAGTATCGTCATAATATATAAATAAACATAAAATTGTAGGCGGATTAATTTTAAAGTTATCATTATTTCTTGACTGTTAAAGGAACAATATGTGATATCTGTCATGAATGTTTACAGTTTTCCTATATTTTTAATTCAATCATGATTTGTTTTAATATTTTATTAGGGTTCCATATGGAAGTTCCTACGCCGCTCGTCCAATTGTTTTACATATAAAAAATCGAATCTTTTGACATGTAATAAATAGAGGCTAGAAATTTTCATAGAATATGGGTAATATGGGGTCACCATACAAGATCTGTTTTTTGTGTATTGCCAGTGGTACGGTTTTTGTTATTCGCTTTAATAAAATCACTTCTGCCACACGTAACTACACAAAAGACTTTGTAATATGGACTTAAGCCCTTACGGTGGCAGGTACGTGCGTAAAACTTTTTTGTATTCCCTGTAGTCCCTAATGAAGTTTAGTCTACCATATATCTATATTGTTTTCATAAAATTATAATTTTTACAAGAGTGGTTATCTCGTCAGCTGTCCAAGTAGAATAAAACCATGATCAAATGAATCTATAATAAAAAGATCTTTAAGTATGTATTTTTACGCCCATCTCCATATATATAATGCATACGCCTTCTGAACTAAGCCCGTCTATCTTTATATGAAAGTACAATTAAGATCGGCTTAACTATTATAACGGTTTACTCTTATACATAATTATGAAAGCAAACAAAATTTAAAAAAAATGGGTTTTATGATTTCACTTGAACACTTCTGATCAATGGCTTAAAGTACCTATATATTTTTATATGCACGATATAAGCACATACTTCTATGCACGATGACAATAATTTAAGCTTATAATACAGGCTTAAGAACTAGATACACTAAAACCACAGACAGATGATTCAATTTCATATATTTCTATACACATAGGTATAAACAATTAGGTTAAAGTAAATTCTTTGAGCTAAACAAAACCACAATTTTCTATGTAGACACTGTAATCTATGTATGTACTTACTCAAGTGACGTTCTATGTACTTAAAACGTAACATTCGACCAACTATGAAACAGCTCATAGTAAATGGCTGTGTTGTAAAATAGTCGTAAATAATTTGTATTCTAAGGGATGCCCCTTTAACTATAAGTGAGTAAAATATTTACAAACATACATTTTAGTAAAAACACGTTTAGAATTCACGTAGTATGAATTATATTTATAATAAAATAAGTAATCCAAAGAAAATAAACAAAACAATCAAGTAATTTACGTTATACCGTCCTCAGAAACAGTCCTTATCAAAACGAGAACCCACCTTTCACAAAGATATATTTTTTAGACTATGTAACGGATCTATTTAGTTTGCGTACGAGTATTGTATCAGGGTATTAACACAATACATGGAATGAAGAATAAAGGTGTCCAATCCTATTTTTTTTTATCAGTTTCACCTGAATCTTAAACCAGTTACGCATGAAATTAAATAAGAAACAAACAAATTGCTTTAAATTCAACTATTTACTAGTTCGTTTATTCTATTTATATTTATGCGATAGGTATTTTAACTGGCAAATGACAAGCATACAATATCTTCCAAATGTTCACATCACATGGGAAACATTCCCCGTTCGGCGTGCGCTCGCGAATAGCGACTCTATATTTGGGAAGCGGGGCCATGTAAAGGGTTGTTTATACTTGTACTTTGAGCATTTAAGTACTTATAAATACATACTTCCTTATTTGATGTAAGGTAAACAGTATAGATAAATAAAATTAAAGATAGAAACAAGACATGCAAGAAATATACTTACCGATTCTCTACAAGAGTTCCACTATCAAAATAAAAAATCAACAAAGCCTTTTAGCTTTAGCGGACAAACCCTTCTTCTACTTGTCTAAAATTATCGAGACCCAAATATATCTCTACATATATAACTCTGCTACAATTAAATAAATTATGATTATCTATATCTTAACAGCTTAATCGACCTTGTGTAAATGGAGCTTAACATTAGCGTTGGTACCAGCTGGGCAACACATACCACAGGATAATCATACCTTCCTTGATAGTATGCTCAAGAGGCTCAATTATACTCTGCTAATGTCAGTAGTGAATATTTAAATGTATTGTTTGTGATATGACAACGCTTCGTGTTACAATTGGTAAAAGTAGGTACCTTTCGTACGTATTTTGTACCCCCGCTGTAATTCATAAGTACCTGAGCGAGATAAGAACTTTTAAGAAATGCAATTGTTTGTCTGAGCTCATGGAGCAGGTAACAAATCATTAAAACGCCTGGAATAATAATCGTCCTAATTATTCATGAGTATTTTTTCGTTACTCGTAAATGCATTTATTATTTACAAATTTTAGCCCGCATTCCCAAACGTATCCGCACTACCAACCCGAAATGTTTTAGAGAAATTAAACATAAATTTAAGTTAAAAGAAGGGTAATGTAAAGTCCTTGTTAGAGATGTAATGTCCTTTACATGTAAATTATCATCAAACCGTCACTGCTAGGCACGGGACATTTTACAAAGTAACGTTAGAGAAAACAAAAATATACTTTTTTATTTTTGTTATCGTGTAAAAGCATGCGTAATATTATACGACCTCAAATAGCCATAGTAATTTTAAAATCCGAGACGGACAATAATATTATGTATAATTTAGGTATCTATCGATATAGTGCCTACGTAATTACAACCTACTTATTGAAAATGAAAGGAAACAAAAATTTACATTAATTAATTATATCATATTCTTAATTATTTATTGAGCAAATAATAACGCCTAAATGATTTTTAATAAAATTATGTTAAATTGATTGTCTTATTTATAAATTCATTTAGGGGAACACTAATGACTGAGTCAACTTAGAAAATTGCTGAAGTTGAAAACTTTGAACAAAACTCAATTATAACTGCGATTCACAATGCAGCGAGGCTTCAGTGTCTTGTCACTGTGCAAGCTTCGAGGCAACGCTCATTCGAGGCTAGCAATCACCACGCATACGCTACAATCCGCTACATTCCAGATTCCACTTTCCTTGCGATCGTCTGTGCCACTTCGTCGGTCGTGTCGGTTTCGCTACGCGCCAGTTTGAATTTGGCGCGCCGACAGTAGCGGTCAACCGCGCGCGCTCGCGCTCCAATGCCAGCGCACTCATCAGACGGCGAACGAATTAAAAGTTTTTCTTGTGTTATTTACTTTTTTGTTTGTTTTTGTGCGGCGGGTGGACAAGTTTTAGTGAAATAAATTTTTAGAAAAGTCGAAGTACTGTCAAAATAGTGCGTGTTAGTGGACGCTATGTATTAAATTATTTATATCTGCCAGATCCTGGTATGTGCGTTGCGTTGTGATTTTTTGTTATCAACCCGCGGTTATCGTACGGTCTGTGCGAACTTTTAAGCTTACTTCCTTTGTTTAGGGTCGGCGACGCCTACGCTAAAGATTGCATGAACGGTAGTACTCATTAAAACAATAATATTTACGATGGACGGCGAAAGAAAAGTAAACATAAGTGAGGGGGTCCCACTTAACTCGTCAGGTGCGGCCAACATTTTTTTGAACACTGGTAAAAATGCAAAAGTTAACGACGGGACTGTGATTCATCTGAAGACAGGTGACTTTCAGTTCCTACATTATTGACGCTTAATCCTTAAATCCATTTGTAAGGATTTCACTTAAAATATTTTTTCTTTTTAGAGAAACCTTCGGACGTCGGCGTGCACATAAATACGACGTTTTCAATCGCGTCTTCCAAGAAAATAAAGTTTTTATTTATATTGAACTTTTTACTCAGTGTAATATGTATGGTGGTTTGCTGTTGGATCGCATTCTACTACTGGAACGAGATGATATCTATGAGGAAACAATTGGATGTATTGAAAGAGCAGTTACTTATCCAGAACATAAGGGATTCTGTGGTTAATCCAGATAAAGCCATACAGAGTTCCTTGGTGTCGCAATTGAGGCCTCAGTTTAAAGAACATGAAGTTAGGCAACCAAGGATGGAGTTTGGAAACAAAGAGGACATTTCTCTAAATACTAGGAGATATTATGTTGAAGATCTAGGAGAAGACATGTTACTAGTAGACTCCAGAAAAAAATCTAGTCAGAACAAAGTTCCAGTGTTTGACCTACCAAGTTTTCATAAAGGTATTAAAACCATGCCTACTTCTCCTCATTTAAGAAAATAATGAAATGAAGTGTAAACTATAACAAGTAAAGAAATAAGTTATGAAAAATAAATCTATGAAAACTATCATACAAAATCTCAGAAACAATCATGCTGTATTTATAGGATAATATTAACATTGATTTTTCATTCCAGATATTCTAGTCGTCCACTTTAATGGTGCTATGAGAGAAATCAACTTGGGCAGTCAACGTAAGTCTCATTGTATTATATACACCAAAATAATATCTTATTAAGTGAATGAGTTTCATGTAATAATAATTTGATATAAGTAATACAGTTAACTCGTAACATATTTATTATTTATCATCAATACTGAAAATATGCTATAAATATAAATCATTAATTACAACAAAAACTCTTATTCTGTTAACCTTAAAGATCAATTTAAAATATAGTTACACATGATCATTAGACGCAAAACGCTGGAACAGTAAAGAAGTATGATGTGATTAAAATGATAATTTATGTGTACCGCAGGATGTTTGTACCACAGAGCCTACATATTTGCATTGTTTTTATTTAGAATGATTCAAGCCTTACCCTGTAGATTATTAAAATATACTCTATGCCTATGCAATAGAGTTTAATTTTGTTATCAATAAAATAAAAGAAGTTCCAAGCCATACAATAAATCAACATAGTTCTTACAACTATTAGCGAGCATATATGGTTGTTATGATAAGTGATTAATCCAACACTCATAGCAATTAACGGCCAGACAAAGTTATGCAATTCCTTTTTTAAATGCTTTGCCTTTAATAAATGAATGTTCATTGTTCCAAGCATACAGCTTTCAGACCATAAATATTGTTTCATAGTCTCTACTGTACTGAAACATTATACAAGTACTTAAATTTGAAGTCTCTTTTTTGTCGATTGCTCTACAGCTTGACTATAGACATGCAAATAACTGGTAATAGAAATTATTTAACTATTTAAAGTTTTGTTAACATCTACAACAAGTTTTTGTATTATAAATAATCTAATTAATGTTAATTATATAGACATTTCTGGTTATTTCCCTAAATTGTAATATTTAGACCCAATAGTTTTACATTAAAACGATAAAATGAAACTAGTTATTTTACATGAGACATAAGAAGGCTATAGTTTTAAAAAAAAAGTTAGAAAAATTGTACATATTTATTTATATATAAAAATAAAAGCATTACCTTTTTTGTACAATCGTAGTGAATTTTGTGAACAATGTTATATTTAAATCAAATGAAATATAATTCAGTACATTTATCTGTAGCAAAAGTATTTGACATTTGGGATTGCTAAAATTGTCTTTAAAACTATGGTATAAATGTTAAATCAGTTGTACTTTACAAATAAAGCTCTATTACATATGAGTTAAGGCACACTTTTTAATAGCAGGCTGAATAGCACATGGTGAACTAATGTGGCTCATTTAAGCGCACAAGTATAGGCTAATAATAGGACATTGTGATGTAGGTATTTGCATTTGTTTATTTTGTTACATTTAACCCACTTGTCGATACTCAAAGCGCTATATAATTACCCTAGAACACCCATATCACATCACATAATGTAATCAGTACTCTGAACTCAAATGCTTGAAATGATATGACTTACATTGAGTGCAATTAAAACATATGTGTACTGATTTCTTGTATGTATCTATTTTATATATATGTATATGTTAAGTGCACTTGTAAAAAGCAACTCAGATATGTGATCATCAATTTTTATATAATGTTACTGGTTTCCTTTGACAATACATATGTCTATATAATGACATCTATCTATTAATACAATTAAAATACGTACGTAAAATTAAAAACTCCCATGTCTTGTGAAAAATCGGGCAGCAATTAGAAAACCAATGCACATAAAATTGGTTTAGATTTAATTGTCTGGCATAATGAATACACAGTTAATCTAAATAACAAAACACATTAAATATAAAGTGTTTTTGTCATTTCGAAATGGTTTTCTCAACGACGCCCGTGGTGCCGGTTACACAGAAGCGACGTAAGACTCGGTCGTGGTCCCGTTATTACATGTGTGACAATTATTATTGTCTCATTGCCCCCTTAAACTGGATCCACCACTCTTCTCTAATAGAGGTCGATAGATGCCCTATTCATATATTTTCATACAAACGTACTATGCCTGCGCAATACTGCCTCACAATATGGCGCATTCTGTGTACCAGAGCTGAGTGATAAACAAAAGACGCTAAAGCGATCAGTATATGATACGCTAGGAAATAAAAAAAAAATCTTAGTGGTTATGGTTCCAACATTAGAAATATCGATCATCTAAAAGAACAATGACGTAAGTACAAAAAAGAGG
>DWKL01003456.1:0-11503 GCA_018249415.1 Phareas burnsi
TGTACTACGGTCGCTCTAGAGTGCATTGCCTATAGTGATACAGTTCAATACAATCGCTCGTATCGCCCCCAGCCACAATCTGAGAATCTCACTCTTCAGGCAGACTTGAGGCAACTAAGGTAATTAGGTGATCGTTGCGGCTCGCTTCACTGCATCTCGGGTTTAAATAAGCGTTATTGTTGACCCGGCTCCGATTACATAATGTTACTTACGTTTCCCGCGAATGTATCGATCCACGAGCGTGGCACGCTGCCAGTAACAAACTCTGCTGTTCTAGAACTTTCTCTGTGCTCACTGACAGAGGCTGGAGTTGCCATCGGGCATCTCAACGAAACTAATCTGCACTAACGATCATAGACGGATCTGCGCTGTAAACTCTCTTGAATGTTTAATTAGAAGACAATACCTCTGCAATATTAATCCTGTTATTATTATAATATAACTAGTTGTATTGTATTATTTTCAGATTCTTATCAAATACTGACGACACAGTCATGGCTTTCGCGGGGCTCAAGAAACAAATCAACAAAGCAAATCAGGTAAGTCCCGCTCTAACATTAAATATAATAAAAATATGTGCACTTTTATCCTTCTAAGCTCTCTCATGAGAAGAGATTAGAGGCTTTGTCCGTAAGGCTTTTTATGCCATTAGGTGCTTTATCGGCTCAAACTTTACAAAAGTCGGTTCAAGTGATAACCTACAAGTTATGCCTGGTCTATTTTCAAATGTGGATTTATACTGATGGATGGATAAGCGTTATTAAAATATGAATGTAACAATTTAGTACAACGGTAAGGAGACAGTCTATTTATGATGGTATTAACTCAATACATATTGTATTCACAAACGCGTAAACTACGATAAGGTAACGTAATGAAAAAAGATTTTGCAAACACCTGGGTGTCGGCGTCCTCCGACTATCAAGAGGACGTCAGCTAGACGGACGAAAGGACCGATTCACATCGCAACCGCCCAATAAACAGTGGAGATAGCATTCCCCCCCCCCCCCTCACCTCTGTGGTGCAATTAGTGCTATATGGTATGAGAGACCGGTAGGGCCGGAAGTCCCACTTTCGCTCGTGCTAATATGCATTAATTAACAACATGTTTACAATATCCTTTTTATTATGTAGGTACCCAATATCTTGCATATCTAAACCTTTGTCGAGATCTACAGATTGAAGTGGTGACAACACCATGAAAATCTATTTGGTTCATTTTGTTCTACGTTACGGATCTTTAAAAAGCCCAAAAGAAGCAACATTTTAATACCTGATACGCAATCCATTATTCTCTGTCATCATCTCTCTCTTTTTGTCGCAAGTAGTGTATTATTAATTTTTAAATATATTTTTATACTACTGGTCTAAAGTTTTATATTGAAATAAAAAAAAAACGTAAATGTTTACAAAGCTTTTAAAACTGTGCTCTGAATTCACTCTTAAATGAAGCGAACACTTGATGTGATATTTGAAATTGTTTAATAAAGCAATCCTCTGCGGGTTGCACTTAATATTTGCTATCTGTTATTTAAATCAAAAACAACTCAATTTGTGTTTGCTTTCATCTATTCTTTCCAACTGAATAACCTATTGTAATCGCATTAAATTCGTGATTAATGGCGAAACCTATATACCAAAGTGTAGCATCTTTTTCTCTTATAATAAAACGGGACGAAAGTAAATGAAATATATCCTGAAAGTGGTATTTTTCAAATTCTTGCTACTTTGTCCTGTATGTTCATGGGCACTAGTCTAAAAAAGTAATGGAACAGTTTTCATGAATTAAATTGTAATCCTCAATACCATTTGGGTACACTCCGTTAATGTTAACGTTAGAAAGCGTTATTCATTTTAATTTTAGACGCTGAAGAGTTTAATTTATATTTAACTGATACAATTCAAATTTTCAATTCAATTAAATATTGAATTTTCAATTGTCAACTCAAAAATTTAATTTTAATCACTAAACGACGTCCAAGGGTCTGATGAAAGAATAAAACGATTTAGATGGTGACATTATTATTTTGAAACTTGAAACATTTCAATTGAACACTATGGAAATATATGTACCGTAAATAGGACAAAGCTTTGACATTTAAACCCGATTGTGTGCAACATCGAGCGCTATTTTTTTAATTAACCGTCTGATTACACAAAAAATCCATTAAAACTAATGGTATTATTATTTGCGACTCAGCAGTATATTCAATAATGGTATTCGAGCGTAGCACTCGGTAACTGTTTACTTCACTCCGTTTTCGTAGCTCGTAGGCCTTATTTCCGTTACACAATGCCATTCTTCCTTTTAACAAGCCGTTTTGGTAATATCGCCTCGAGTTGATTAAATAGGGATGCTTACTGGGCCTGTAACGTAGGATTTTATTTAAGGAAATATTAACTCCTTTATGAATCCCGCAATTTTGAAAGCTCCAAAAACATTTTGTATATAGGAAAAATGATTTCCTTAAATGCAAAAATGGCTACAAATCATGGTTTGAATGTTTAATTGCTTTCATTTTTCTAAAGAATAAGCCTAAATTTAAGTGATAATAATTTAGTAACATTGATGAGTACAAGGATAAATTAATTATGACACGTTATTATGTACTTCACGTCGTATGCATGTAAGAGTTAAGCAGCGTGTGATCAGTATGACTTTAATAATTCTTGACCCAGTTCCCTCAGTCTACAAGTAGATGGAGAATATTGATATTGAGCTCGAGCAAATCGGTACATGATTGATGGCTCTAATGTCGCCATTTCTTACGCTGTTGGTCAGAAATAACATAAAATATAATACGGGTTTATAATATCTTTAGAGAGTTTATCGGTACACGTAACTACTATAGGATAATATACGCGTTAAAGCATTTTTAAGGTGAGAGGGGTCGATAGGTCACTGGATGCTGTCTTGGTTCAGGAATATATAATAATCGGAGTTCATAAGAAACACATTTACATACAAACAAACCAACAAACAAGAATTTAATGGTGTCATCACACATTCACATATCTATCAAAATTAACATGTTCACATCACATTTCTCTATATTTGTTTAATATAAGTTACGTAACAAACTCTTCATATTTTCGGCATAAAAATAGTCAGTCTGTGTACATTCTACACAGTCATCTGCCAAGCTGAAAATCTCATCCAAATCGGTTCAGTAGTTTCCATGGTTCACCCATAAACACAGTCAAAAAACATTAA
The DNA here is from genome assembly GCA_018249415.1 of Phareas burnsi. Classification (NCBI taxonomy): domain Eukaryota; kingdom Metazoa; phylum Arthropoda; class Insecta; order Lepidoptera; family Hesperiidae; genus Phareas; species Phareas burnsi. The sequence goes on from DWKL01003456.1 coordinate 3,215, forward strand.
AAAATAGTTCTTATGTTTTGATATCGCGTTAATAAGCATAATAATAACATTAGAAATTTTCAGTTATATTGGAATTATACACAGCACTTACGTAAAGTAAAGGTTTTTAAAATGTTCAAAAACATGATTATATTGGAATTATTGAAGATTTGATATATGATTCCCTGATCGTAGAATTCTTATTTCTTGTATTAAGATAACAACACAGAGTATCGAAGATTTGAAATGCAAAAACGACTCTTGATAGATATCTAAACATTAAGTTTCGACAAGATAAAATCTATATGTTGCATACGTTTTCAAATGACAAATTTTGTATAGATTAATAATTATGTTATAATTATCATGATCAAAATTTCATGAAAAAAATGCCCTTGTCTCATTTATACAGTTTAGCTAATAAACAAGATTTTTAGCATTGTACATTATTATTTTTTGTGTTTGAAAAGTAGCAAATGGGCCTATAGGCCACATGGTGTTGAGTGGTTACTGCAATCCGTGGACAGGCACATCTAACCTCAAACAGGACTCGAGCCCTATCTGAGGTAGCACGTAGATGCGTCACTGCTCCGGTGGACTAAGATGGTCGCCACGTTTGCATGTGTGCCCGACAAACACACCATTCCAACCGAAACAAGCATTACTTCACGGCGGATCATGAGAGCGGCGCTGATACTTTCCCAATCAAACTATCATCATCATCAATGACCCATTGATGTCCCACTGCTGGGCACAGGTCTCCTCTCAGAATGAGAAGGGTTAGGTCATAGTCCACCATGCTGGCCAAGTGCGGATTGGTAGACTTCACACACCTTCAAAAACTTTACAAAGAACTCCCAGATGTGTAGGTTTCCTCACGTTGTTTTCCTTCACCGTTAAAGCAAGTTATAATTAATTTCTAATACGCACATAACTTAATTAGAGGTGCGTGCGGGGTTCGAACCCCGGCCGCTCAGCTTGAGAGACCGGAATCTTAACCACTAGGCTATCACCGCTCTTTTGTGTCAAACTATAGTTTCACCAAATGTCGACATACATAAATTACTATTAAAAATATAAAATAAAAGTATATTTTTTATTTAATGCAATTAAATATTTAACATAGTAACTCTTTACTAAAAGTAGTTTCAATTTACCTCAGTAAAAAAAAAGATATTACAGTAAGATGTGACCGTTACCACTACAGTAGGTACAGTAGCTATAACCTTTATAATTATACATGATCGTGTAAAGAATTTTAATCAAAACTTTTTCGTTTGAGAGTCGTCGGTTCAAACCAATTAGAGCTGGCATTGAGACTGGTAATAATGCTGTGAATATCGGGCATATCAATTTTAGTTACTGGTCATATTCAAAGGTATTAATATTTCTATGTAATATAATTTAGGTATTTAGACGGAATAGATATAGTTTACGACAGTATTTGCATACTTCCTGAATATTTGCATATTTGGGAAACATTTGGCTTATCTATTATTAATATATATTTTTTTCTTGCTTTATGCGATAAGAGTAGCAAACGAGCGTGTACCCCACTTTTTGTTAAGTGGTCACCGAAGCCCATGACATACACATCTAACCTCAAATCGGGTTGTACTTCTATTTAAGAGTGTACGTAGATGCGTTACTACTCTTTAGGACTAAGATGGTCGTCCCGCTTTGAGCGCACCTCTCTAACTGAAACACAAGAATTACTTCACGGCGGATTATGAGGGCGGTGGTGGTACTTCCCTGGACGAACTATAGTTCTATCACCTATAAATTATTTCTTATTTCTTCGCATAAATAAAGAAATGTTTTATTAAATGCATAAAAAACCTTTTAACGCAAGTTAAACATTTTTTATTAATAGGAGTAGCAAACGAGCTTGTATTTCACTTGAAGGTAACTGAATACTTACACCTTCTTCATCTTCCCCAAGTTCTATCTGAGGTTGGTCACAGATGCATTGCTAACCCTGGAATCTAAGTTGGAACGCCTTTTTAAGTATCTCTCCGTTTCCACGCCTTTCAAACGATAATACATCATTATATAATGTATGTTAATATTATAATTTCTGCAATAGTAATGTTCAACACTCTTGTTATAATATAAACTGGTGGTTGTGATGGCAGCGGTGCCTTCAGAGTCGAACCACGAGGCGCTCTACCACTTTTAACTTTCTGTTTTTCTTTGTAATTCTGCAAGAGTTTCAAGCTCAAATTATTATCAAATATCACAGGTACTGAATAGACGAATGATCATATATAGAATAGATGTTAAAAGAGTGTGTTCGGAGAGAGGTACCTGTTATAATGTTGGTGTTTGTAACAGCATTTTGGCATTTCCGTTATCCGAGGAGGCCAAGATGCTGATTAAACTTTGCGAAAGAGGTATAGCAAAATAAGCATCAGTTTAGTCAGTCAAGAATATTCATAATGATCTCAATGTATAGCATTGTAAGCGGTTCATTTACGGGGGTCACATCGTCACTGCGTTACAAAACCTCTTTCAATAAATAAAGAAAAAAATATATGTAGAATCGATCATTAGAATAGTCCTAAACGGACGCCAGGTGCTTCCAACGGATTTGTTTGTGTATCACTATACAAAATTTTCACGACAATAATTCCTTTCAAACTTTATATGTGTGTGTGCTTTGTTAAATGCCTGTGGGGGTGGGACTGGCGGGGAATATGACCGTGACCCATGGCGCCCTATATTATCGGCGTGGCCCAATTATTACGACCTTCCGTCGGAATCTTCAAAACGCTCCTCACAAATCCTGCTCCAACAATAACGAATTTTAGTCTTCTCTGAACTCCCAGTTACTACTGATTTAACATTGCATAAAAACCTTAGAAGTTAACTACTCCAAATTGGACGTCTCAGTCAGACATAAATCTCGGGATAAATGATTTTCACTAATTGATTAAAGAATTATTACTAAATGGAAATGATTATAATACATAAGTTCCAGAAAACGATTTACATAACAACAATTTTGCTCCCTAAAACAATTTTCAAAGATAGAATAAACTTAAGTAATGGATTTTGACTTGCTTTCATTATTGTGATTGTATCATAAATAAATATTTAAATGGTATCAATTTAAAATAATGCAAGTTTTATTATGGAAAGTTGTCAGTTTTTTTAATATGTTGCCCTCATCGACATTATTATATTATGTATATTAATATCATTTGAACAATATAAAGTTTTCTAATGTAGCGTGATATTGTCGATCGTAAACAACCCTCATTTCGTCTTCTGTCTTTTTATACAGAGATTACTACGTACTTACTTACTTTATAAATATAATTAGAGGAATGCAACACACACATTATGCGCATTTCGGTTTTCGCATAAAATTAAGCATAAATGTAGAAGTAATTACTAAGTACGTCCTAAGTAATTACTAAAGTATTTACTACTACTATTGCCCTAAGCAAATACTAAAAATATGAGGATATAAATAGCAGACAGTAGAATCTGCATAACGCAAAATCTAAACTTCATGGCCATGCAGCATGCCATGCATGCCACTTTTGGCATTAACCAATATAATAGATATAGGTATCACACACTTTAAAAAAATATTTAATATTTTTGAGTTTTAATTTACGAGTTCGTTTTGCATACTACGAAGTTACTAACGTACTACGGATTAACGTGACTATTTGAAAATAGGTAGACTCGTATATGCGCACAGTTTTACTACAATGTATTTGTATTTTATTTACTAAATTTATCTATTTTGCATTTAAAGTGTGTGGATAGAAAAATGCGTAGGCACACGTTTGCTTTCTGCATTTACAGATAGGTGGTAGAGCTATAGTTAATTCGGGGAAGTAACACCACCGCCGTCATAATCCGCCGTGAAACAATTCTTGTGTTTCGGTTGAAGAGGTGCGGGTGCCGGACACACTTACAGCGAGGCGACCATCTTAGTCCTCAGGAGTAGTGACGCATCAATGTAGGACCTCAGACAGAACTTCAGTTTAGTTTGGCTGCAGTGGAAAAAAAATACTGCCTGCTTTCAAGTTTTTAAGCTGCTTTCAAAAAAACAAAGCTGCCTGACCTCAGGCTAGAAAACAATACGCTGGTCCTGTTACAAAAGGTATAGAGCTATATGCTGTAGTGGCTTAGCACTATAGTAGCAAAAACATATCGCACATATAACGGAACAACGACATAATTACATTTTTGCAATTTTACAGGAGTGTTTATAAGTTTGGTATTGTAAATATTGTTCGAATTTTTAGTTATATCAATTCATATCTATATTGAAAACTACTCTAAGAACTATTCTGGGTTATTTTTCGGTAGACAGATCTTCTACGACGGGAACTAAAGACAAACAATTCGACACGTAAATTTTGTCATTTTTGTACTTACGTCATTGTTCTTTTAGACGAGCGATATGCTTACAAAGCACTAAGTTGTTACGAATTTAATAATAACTTCCATCATTTAATTAAAATATTTTTTTCGCATAGTAAACATGTAAGGTAAAACAGATAATGCAAAGTAGATACGGACGCTATCTATAGATAGAGCATCTAAGGTCTCTCCAAGGTAAAACTGCGAGGACAGAAGACATAGGGGCCTATAAGTATTCTTTCGACAGAACGGAAGAGTCCTCTAGGTTTGTTAAGTAGCAGCTTAATCTATTAATAGTAACATGAAACAAAATACTCACTACACATGTCATATTCTTATGAAATAGTAAGATACAAAGTAAATTGTATGTTTGTCTGAAGGAAATATCAGTAAAATCATAACTGAAAGTCATTAAACATAATGGCGGCGCTAATTGTCGTTCGTAGTCGCGGAAGGCTACTGTGGTACGATTTTCATCCCTCATTGGTAGTACTCTGAACGAGTGGGCGAAATTCGGTCAAGGTTAAGCCTCGACCTGAGCTTTTGTATTTAAACGAGCCATCCGATACTTTAGTTCCTTTGTATAAAATTGCATCAAAAGAGGATTTAAACGGTGCAATGGTGCAAACTTATGAATAACAATGCGGAATGCCCCGGAAGCAATTTAAAGATTTGATTGTTCGGCGCTTTTGAGATTTCTACCGTCGTACATACAATCGGTAGTTTCCTGTGTGAATATTGATACGATTCAGCTGTCGCTATAGTGACTAGGCGATAGCACGTTGTAACCTAGACCTTCATTCGCTTGTATCGTTAAGGTCGCGCCACAGTGGAGCGGGTCGGTAATTCACTTAACTCCTCCTGCTGCACAATTGATAAATCACTACCAATCAATTGGGCCACGTTGATGTCCGCGTGCTGACTTCATACTTGCGGTGATTAATGAGTGTTTATTCGATACGTAACAATGTTTATATGTGTGCTTTGTTGTTACAGTATGTCACAGAGAAAATGGGGGGTGCCGAGGGCACGAAATTGGATTTGGACTTCGTGGAAATGGAAAGAGTAAGTAAAGGATTATGTAAAGTATTATCTACTTATTCGTTTCCAGGTGAATATTTTATTCGAAAGCTAAATGGTATACTTACTTATTGTAATATAGAGTGAAGAGTGAGAGCATATATAATAGAGAGAAAAGAGTAGGTATTATTTTCTATACGGATTAGTATTTTTATATATGGACTAGATGTGCTATTTTAACTGTACAAACTTTCATCATCAACTCATTAATGTCCCACTACTGGGCACGGGACTCTTTTCAGAATGAGAAGGGTTAGGCCATAGTCCATAGTCCACCACGCTGGCCAAGTGCGGATTGGTAGACTTCACACACCTTTAAGAAATTTATAAAGAACTCTCAGATGTGTAGGTTTCGTCACGATGTTTTCCGTCACCGTTACAGCAAGTGATAATTCATATTTAATACGCATATTACTTCAAAAAATCACAGGTGCATGCGGGATTCGAACTCTGGGCCCCCAGTGTGAGAGGCCGGAACCACTAGGCTATCACTGCTTTGAAACAAACTTACAATCTTTGAAATATTCAATGTTCACAATCAAATCGCTAACGTCATTCCATCAGAATTTTATAATTAATTAATAAAATATTATAGTACATTAGTATAATAGTGTACAATCGATTAAGTAATGAAGGAACTCCTTGTTGTTCAAGTGTATCGGAATCTCCGCTACGTCTATTTCTACTTTATAACATCAGTATAGTACTGATGTATTCTGATTTTAAGTGTAATAGTATTACGAGGCGTTGTAACTTTGATAGGTGGTAGAACTTTAGATCGTCCGGGGAAGTACCACCGCTGCTTTCATTATCCGCCGTATAACAATTTTTGTGTTTCGGTTAGAGAGGTACGGTTTCCGGGCACACTTACAGTGAGGCGACCATCTTTGTCCTCAGGAATGATGACACATCAACGTACGATCTTAGATAGAACTAGTTTTGTTTGAGGTTACATGTGGCCACTTAACATCAGGTGGTCTGTTTATTAGCTACTCTTCAAATAAAAAAATAACAAGTGTCTTTTTTCTTCCAAAGGTAGCAATGCATTAATGTGGATAGGCTCTCTATCCTATTTATTATTGGTTGAAGTCCATGTGTCCATGAATGGTAGTGCCTACTTAACATGGAATAAGCTGAAAGCTTATTTGCAGCTTTCGTGACATAAAAGGGTATAATTAAAAATGTAGAAAATAAATATATTTATGACGTACTAAAGTTAGATTTTATTATAGTGTTTGTCTACGATTTATTACCCACGCGACGATAAAACACATTTTTAACGCGACATCCAATAAGCAGTAAAAGAAAAAATGTCGACAACATTGACATAGCACGTGACTATTCTTTCAGAAAACGGACGTGACGTGCGAGTTGGTCGAAGAGTTACAGACAAAGACTAAGGAATTCCTCCAGCCGAATCCCACGGCGCGGGCCAAGATGGCGGCCGTGAAGGGTATAAGCAAGCTGAGTGGGCAGGCTAAGAGTAACACATATCCTCAGCCCGAGGGCGTGCTGGGCGACTGCATGTTGCTATACGGAAAGAAGCTCGGCGAGGACTCCGTGTTTGGTAAGCATGTATGTTTTGAAAAGGTAACACATGCCTGAAAGGACTCAGGGCGACTGCGTGCAACTGTACGACTAAAAGCTTGGCGAGGACGCCGTACTCGGTAAGTATGTATGTTTTGAAAGAGACTTATACTCGCAGCTTGAGAGGATGTTAGGTGATTGCTGCCAATCAGTTTTTGTGGACATCGGATAAGTATCTACTGGAGTTTTAAAGATTTCCTTAAACCGGCTAAACGGAATTAACTTAATTACGTCATAAATAACGCAAAGTTAATCCCTTAAAGTTTAAGATTCCTTAAACGGAGATAATATGTAATAAAGAAATCAGTGAAAATTAATTTATTATATTTGTATTTACCCCCTAAATGAATAGAAGTTAAAAATATAATTTTAATTTTAACAAACATTGCAATTTTCAGTTTTTTGAACGCAAAAATACATGTATATTTCCTAAGAACAAAGTAATTTATGCTTCGAGTTATATACGTTTGCGTGAAAGGTTCATTCAAATCGACCCTTACCTAACGGTGAAGGGAAACATTGTGAGGGAACCTACAAGGCAAAGAGTTTTTCATACGTTCTCAGGTGTGTGTAGTCTACTAATCAGCATTTGGCTAGCCAGATAGACGAAGGCCTAACCCTTCTCATCCTGAGAGGAGACCCGCGTACAACAGTGGGCCAATAATGAGTCCATGATAATGATGATAAATTGAAATAAATCTTTTTAGCACAATGCCTGGTCGAAATGGGAGAGGCGCTGAAACAAATGGCGGACGTGAAATATTCGCTCGACGACAATATCAAGCAGAGCTTCCTCGAGCCCCTACATCACCTACAGACCAAAGACCTCAAAGAGGTCATGGTAAGTGTAATTTTGTTTTCCAATTCTATTTTACGGTAGTAGAACCCTTCATGGTTTGATATCGAAGGCACCGCCACCACATTCCCCGCCTCGCCTGCGTGCGTTAAACTCTATTGTTCTGGTGTATGTGTCTCTCCATAATCATATGAATAATTGGTAATTATTTTTTCACACGAGGCTGGACACATGCACGAGGCTGTCTTAGCCTTCGGTACTAACGCATCTGTGGCCGATGTCAGGAAGGACTCCAGTACTGTTGGGGTAGATTATAGATATCCATGGGCGGCAGAGACAAGTTGCCATCAGGTGGACTGAATGCTCGTTCGCTACTCCTATTAATAAAATTGCTTCAATGTATACCAAACTGTAATTACTCGAAAGCGAAGACCATACGTCGTTATAAACAACGCAAAGTGCAG
>DWKL01003457.1:0-11502 GCA_018249415.1 Phareas burnsi
AACGAAACAGACGATCGTCACAATACCAAACGTGGGTATACTCATAATAATAGGCAATCACCCTCTTTTTTCGTTAAGATACTCTCCTACCGTTTGACACTTTAATATCAAGTATTGCCGACACAACCATTAAACATAATCAGAGTGGGTAATAAATATACGAAAAGAATCTTGGGCCGTTGAACTGAAGAACTGAACCGAACAGTTAATGATGTGTATTTCACATTCCTTCATTGAACACATGTTTGAAGAAAGGAATGTGAAATACACATCATTAACTGCATATGAGCGGTTCGGTTATGAGACATTTGTTCTAAGTGAATAAGAACAGTTATTAAAAGTTATTAAAAGTATTACTCACAGTGTTAGTGAAGAATTTAGAGGTCGGTGCCATTGCATTGACCTTGCTCGCATATGGACTGCTCGTATGATACTAATTAATTGCGAATGTACAGTTGCGTGTGAGTCATTGGTATTAGATATTAGAGCATTTAAAAAGAGAATCTAATAACACAACGTTGTTATTTAAAAACATTACACGTAGAACGACGGACTATATTTTTACAGTTATGTTAAAAGTTGTTATGATTGTAGTTTCCATTCCGAAAGGAGAAGTGGACAAAATCAATAACGGAATGGACGTCAAGACAAGATTTAGAAATAAAAAGAGGTAGACTGAAAAGGAGATGGGTTGTACAAATAAAGAAAATAATTCTTTATAGATAACACCTTTGTTGGAAAGACAGGAGTAGATAAATTCCAAAAGAGAGAGAGACAGAGAGGAGTAGATACTGAAAAGAGTAACATTTGTTTTATATTGAAAATTCAGTTAACAAAGGCTTAATATATTATAAAGACTTTGTTAACTAAGATTAGGTAAAAAGTAACAAAATAGGTAAAAGGTAACAAAATTGTATACGACAAAAAAATTGTAAACACATTATAAATATTTAAAAAAAAAACCTATCTATCCGCAACGTTAGAAACACCCAATATAAAGTTATAATAAAAATATAGATTTTTATTAGTATCGCTTTCATAGGAAAGGCTTTTGGTTAAAAAGCCTATTGGCTAATGAAACAGTTCATTCAAAGTTGTTTTCATTAGCCAATGGAATGAATGAATGAATGAATGGAATGAAAGTTGTAAAAACTTATCAACATTAGGTGAAAATAATACACATGCTTTGAATAAAAAGTATTTATTACAAAACCAAACTCAGTTTGCTCATAAGCCGATCGGCTCACAAGCCTTTTGTAAACAACATGTCAATAACATGGCATGTTGGGGTGACGGCGTTGTAATTGATGTTAAATAGGTATTTAACGGGGATGATCGTCGGAATTTAGTACGGCACTTAATTCTAAATATCGACATTTTCTTACTTGTCTTGGATTTATAGTGCTTATAACGACAACACCATTGTTTAGCAATTTCGGTGTCGCATGCACACCATAGGTTAATTCTTAAAATAACACCTGATTTGCCCAATGCACTTGTTCCTGAGACTGTACAATAAAATTATTTTATCTTTTGCTATTTGTCTGTCAGCCTTTTGTTACTTAAAAGTCGAAGGGTACCTGGAAGCATAGATCAAAGGGTCGCTGGTAGCTGCAGGGCGTGGCGTCGGGTAGCGCACCGAAGCCTGTGGGCTCCCCGCCCGCGTAGTCCACACACCATATCTCACAGTGTTTTGATTCTGTTAAACACATACATATTAAAAGATCAATCACCAAGACATTATCAATCATCGTCAAACTCAAATATAAATAGAAAAATTGTGGGATTTGATAGGTAGTAGAACTATAGTTCGCCCGGGAAAGTCATTATAATCTGCTGGAAACACTGTCATTATAATCTGCCGTGAAACAGTTTTTGTATTTCGATTGGAGATGCGTGGTTGTCGGCACACACTTACAGCGAGGCGACCATTTTAGTCCTTAGGGGTAGTGACGCATCTACGTAAGACCTCAGATAAAACTTCAGTTTTGTTCGAAGTTAGACGTGGATGTCCACGGGCTGTAGTGACCACTTAACACCACTTGGGCTGCGCTCTCGTGCTACTCTTCTTACATAAAATAAATGAGGCGTTTCAACTTAGTCCTTAGTACCCGTTAGACACTTCTGTCCTATTTCAGGTCGACAACGTACTATATGTCCAGTGACCACAACAAGTGCTACTACAGAGGAAGTAGGCTACACGATACTTTGCTGCATCTGCTGCTTATAAAAATATCGATTATGAGCAGATTATAAATATTTCAATATCCGCAATGTTAGAAACACTCAATATAAAGTTATAAGGTCCGACTTATGCCTGCTTCTTAACAGTAATGTTTCCGTTGACAGAATTAATATAAAAGTCATGGAGAAGCATAGGTGCAAGGCTAGTACGCTTCTGTATTCTGGACTCCTGTTCTATTATTGCAGGGATACGGCGGAAAGAAAGGAGAAAAGAACAATACCACGCGTATTTTCTTGCATGCGGCTGACACATCGAAAGTATGATTTATTTTTTAAGACATTTTAAAATTAGAATATAGATTATAGATAATTGAAAGAAGGATTAAACGCTTGGCAATGGTTTCATAGACTATCTACTTTATTTATACATCATTAGACACTTGACTTCTTGTTATATTCCAAAAATTATGAAATTAAATGAAGCAAAAGAAATACGTTACTTTGTCGGTATAGCAATATTTATTTAACTCTCCGTTGCCGGAAGCGTTAGCTTTGTACTCGTTTTAGTTAATCTAATTGTTTCTCTTTACTAAATGAATAAAAAGCAGTCAAATACGGTAGCTTAGTCGGGATGAACGTTCGCGTTTAAAATTCTATGTTAATCATAAGTACAGTGAAATGATTACGGAAAATAGCATGTAACTTTAAAATTTACCATATCTCAAAAACTACGCAATATATTTTATTCAAAAGAATTTTAGCTGAAGTATTTTTCAAGTTCTACACATTTTTAGGATTTTTACGTACTTGAAAAGTTAGCGAGAGGAGCGGGAACGTGGGGACAATCTTGACGAATTTGAAAACGTATATCTCACCGTGAGATATACGTTTTCAAATTCGTTTATATTAATAAAATGGTCGTTTAGCGTCTAAAGTGTTGTCTACATCATTTTTGACTTGTCAATGACACTCACAGATGCATAAGCGTATATAGTACCCTGGAATACTTTTCACCCCCTAGTTACATCTAGGTAGGTATTAATGGTCATCTCTATTCATTTATTTATTTAAAAATGTTTGTATACATTAAAAACAAATAAAAAAAACAAAGTGAAAATCTACCTGTATTTTGTTTCACCACTGACTTTGCTTAGAATTAGAATTTTAGCTAGTTTATACACACAGACATTTGAATATTTCACTCATAGAGTGTCTCAAGAGTAAAATAGATTTCCCATATGGATAAATAGACTTACGAATATAAGGGCATGTGGACAACGTGTCTGTCTTTCATTTCTGCCATTTACCTACAGATCCTTGAAAATCATTGCCTACCTTCGCTATGTAAATGCGGTATGAGATATGTAGCTTGCCGCGCGCACAAGTCGGAGCGGATATCGCGCGTAGCAGCGCATGCGGAACCCGCCCAGCATGTTGCCACCTGCGAACCAGCGCCCTCGCACGCCACATCCGACCGCGATCTGGAATATAACGGAACTGCTGCAAACCCGGTCAACCAAAACTTGGCACTTAGCGCTGATGACGTCTTCATGCTGACGGTCACGGTGTACAAAAATGGTCACACAGGAATTTTAAATTTTGATTGTTATATAAAGAAGAGAAGCCTGTGGTAATCCGACCTCTCACTCTGAGAAGCCGGGGTTCGAATCCCACACGCATCTGTTATTATTTTGAAGTTATATGCGTATTAGAAATTAATTATCCTAAACCAACATACGTGAGAGTTCTTTGTAAAGTTCTCGAAAGTGTGTGAAGTTTAACAATCCGCACTTGGGTGGCGTGATGGACTGTGGCCTAACCCTTGTCATTCTGAGAAGATACCCGTGCCCGTGTTAACCGCTGACGTGCTCTGGTTTGAGAGAATTAGAGGTGCGTGCCGGATTCGAAGCCCGGACACCCAACCTCAGAGGACGGAACCTTAACCATTAGGCTATCACCGCTTAACACTGATGTTATAAGACAAGATAGGTGATAACTTTAAACGTAGTTTCAAAACTTACCCTTTAAACTGACATCGTCGTACTCTCGTCCTTAGGCCATATCCGCAATCTGCACTACAGTCGCTCCAAGCGCCCCAATCTCCCCACTCAGCTTTACCCTTCTCTTCTACCTTCTCTGTGGTCTCCACCTTGTGACCCGGCATCGGCTCGCATACACGATCTACGCACCACTGGAAGATAAATATATTACTAATGCTTTTATCAAAGCACGCGTAGACCTCGCAACTAGCGTTGATAGTCCATCTAAGTACAAGCAACGTCGAGAGTGGTTGGGAGTCGGATGGGTAAGCTAGTGGTTAGACTGATGCGCATTTCAGTGTTTCGGAGACCACGTTAACCTGTCGGTTCCGGTCCTTATCATTGGATAGGAGTCGTTAAACTTTGTCGGAAGCCCTTTTTGTGGGGTTTGAATACATCCGACACGAGTTGGTCATTTCCAGTTCCATTTTCACCAATGCATATTGGAGCAGCGTGGTGAAGTATGCTCAAGGCCTCACCCAATTGCGGGGAGAGTTTCATGTCCAGCAGTAGGTGATAAAAAGAGTGCAGCCAATGGTCTTACATATTTTAGCAATGAATATTACGATTTCTACATTATCCAAGTCCAAGTTTCAATTGTATCAAATAGTTAATAGTATCAGGCGTTTCTTTGCGGAAATCCATGACTCAAAGTTAGGAAAGAACTACTTCGCAACAATCCGCGACCAAGCAACTATATCAGGCAAAATTATCCATGCAACTATATACGCAGACACCATCTTGAATTGTTTTTCAATTTCTACATAACGATACTAAATATTTTGTCGTACAATATGTTTCATTTACTTCTTATAAAGACCTCTATCTTTGCGTGAAAATCCTTTGAATGTCGGTTCACTATTTATTAAGACTACCCCATCTTGATGGGAAGACAAAAAACTAAAGACTTTTCACATGATATTATTTTATAAATAAAGATATTTCATGATATTGTAAAAATACTCGAAATGAGATACAGACACATTTGAATTAATAGTATATATAAATATTAGGAACAGTTAATATTCAAAGTAAACCACAGAAGTATTTGTACAGCGGTGTTTAATTATTCATGTAGGAAGGACCGCGACCGCCTGATAATCACCATATTTTGCTCAAAATAGATTTTAATCCATGATCACAATACTAAATTATACATTATCGTATATAGACACTATTGTATAAACAGATAGTATAGGTTTGTGAGGAGCAGTGATAGCCTAGTGGTTAAGATTCCAGCCTCTCGCTCTGAGTGGCCGGGGTTCGAACCCCGCACGCACTTCTAATTTTTTGAAGTTATGTGCGTATTAGAAATTAATTATCACTTGCTTCAACGGTGAAGGAAAACATCGTGAGGAAACCTACACATCTGAGAGTTCTTTGCAAACTTCTCGAAGGTGTGTGAAGTCTACCTATCCGCACTTGGCTAGCGTGGTGGACTATGGCCTAACCCATCTCATGCTGAGAGGAGACCTGTGCCCAGCAGTGGGACATTAATGGGTCGATGATAATAGGTTTGTCATTGTGCTTATCTGCAAAATAAACCCAGTTTGCAAATTAATGAGAAACAACATTTAAATTATAGATGGTTGGACTATAGTTCGTCCGGAGGTTACCATCGCCGTTCTCACAATGCACCGTGAAGCAATTCCTGTGTTTGTACAGTGAAGCGATCATCTTAGTCCTCAGGAGTAACACATTTAACTACTACCTCAGATAGGGCTTCAATCCTGTTCGAGATTAAAGATTAAAGAGAGAATTAATTGTAGGTGTCCATGGGCTGCAGTGATCATTTGACATGAGGTAGCCTGCACGCTCGTTTGCTACTCGTCTAACATAAAAAATATTTGTATTATAAGTACTTTAATATATAGTAAATTCAATTCAATTCAATATTCTTAACTGTTTATTTCGTTCAGAACAAGATTTAACAGATTGTAAATCAACATGTACAGTTGTGATGTAAATTGAAAATGACATTTAAAGAGCGCACTTCTGTCAATGACTATAAAAATTCATAATCTAGATAGTTATAAATTTCTTACCAATTACTTAGTTAAGTAACTTATGTTCGAAGAGTAGCTAACGAGCGCGCAGGCCTCCTGATGTTAAGTGGTCACTGCAGCCCATGGACATCTATATTTAACCTCAAACAAAACTAAAGTTCTGTTTGCGGTCGTACATAGATGCGTTACTACTATTGAGAACTAAGATGGTCGCCTCGCTGTAAGTGTGTCCGGCAACCGTACCTCTCCAACCGATACACAAAAACTGTTTAACGGCGGATTATGAGAGCGGCAGTTGTACTTTCCCGGACAAACTATAGTTCTATCACCTATCACTAAAAGTCTACTTATATGCGTGGATCACGTACAAGTTACTCGGCCTAGAAGGGAAATCCTCGCAAGTTAGAATATCATCATTTACGATTACCGGGGATTCAGTCAACAGGAAGGGCGGATATCGCTGCGTTCCTCACTTAAATATTCCGCTCTTGTTGTCGTGTCAGCAATCATGTGATCAGATTTTCTCCATTTACTTTAGGTATTTTCTTGTAAGATTTTTGGTGTAACATACAACAAACAGCTAAGGAACAAACGAATGGTACCCTATGGTCACTGCAGCATGTGGACATAGGCCAATATGATCACTATCAATCTATTACTGCTACAGTACTTGGTTCGGGTCTCTACTCAAAATGAGAAGGGTTAGCCCGCCATGCTGGCCAAGTGCAGTTTGGTAGACTTTACACACTTTTGAGAACTTTATGGACCACAATCAAGCATGTTGATTTCTTTAAGTTAATTTCCTTCACCGTTAAAGGCACGTTTTCTAATAGCCACGTGACATTAGAACCAGATATGCGTGTGACATTTGAACCTCGGACCCTAAACTGATACTTAATGTGAAATCTTTAACCTAACCACTAGGTTAGATAGGCTACATTGGAGAGGTCTGCTAGTAAGATACCAAACATCAAACCAAAACTCAGAAACACTCCAGGTAGTCATGAGAATTACAAATGCGCTTTATGAAAGTTTATTGTTATACAAAATTTTTCAAACCAGATCATATCAGCGGTATATCACATGGGTATGTAACACTAAGGAATGGGTATGGCGGTGGTGCTACCATTTAATCAACAAAACGTTGTTCTTTCAAAATACACTATATTGCGTTGAGCTATGTTATACAACACTGTTGTACTACAGGAATAAAGAACAAAGATAGAACATTGTTCTTTATTCTTGTTCTAGTGAATGCAATTTATAGTCTTTAGCCGTGATTCAACACAACGATACATTTTTGTAATAATACCATTAGAAGGCCTATTAGCATCATATAATTTGCTCAGCGGAGCATAAATCCTTATAGAATCCGTTCGACTATCTGATTATAACCGACGCGAAACTAGGTGAGGCGGACTATCCGCTCCGATAGCTTCACGTCGTGAGGAAAGTTCACTATTTCAAAATATCAAACGCGATTTGAAAATATCAAAACATTGAAATATCAAAATCAAAGATTCGAGCTAATTATTGATATCGAAAATATCAAGAAATACTTTAACGTAATTGATACCAGTACAGATCATAAATACTTTTCTATTTCTAGTAACGAGGGATAAAATGAGTAACTGTCAACGTAGTGATGTAAATTGTAAAATATTTGCCGCAACTATTTCTACTTTATAGTAGCAATATTAAACGTATTCTGGCTTAGAGAGTGTAGTAAAGGAGTGACTTACATTTCGATAGATGGCAGAACGTTCGCCCGGGGAAGTACCACCGTCAACCTCATAAATTGCCGTGAAGCAGTTTTTGTGTTTCCGTTAGAGAGGTTCGGTTGCCGGACACATTTACAGCGGGTAACCATCTTAGTCCTCAGGAATAGTGACGCATGTACATACGACTTAGAACTTCAGTTTTGTCTGAGGTTAGATGTGGTTGTTCATGGAGTGCAGTGACCACTTAACATTAGGTGGCATGCATGCTCGTTTGCTACTTAAATAAAACGAGACTTTCCAACTCAGGTCCATGAGGCAGCAACACTTTAGTGGCCTGCGGCCGACCTTAGTTCAGACTTCTATTTGGGGTCGATTACACATATCCAATGGCGACAGTGACCACTTACCATCAGGTGGACTGCATGTCCACTTGCTCTCTATCATACATTATATATTCTGTACTTTAAAAAAAATCAAAATTTGCTTAAAGTTAATGTAAATTCTTTTATCCTTCCAATATAAATTATATTACAGAATCCTAATTTGCTTTGTGAACTGGAATTCCTTGCAGTACGTGACGACTATCAATTACCCGGCGCTTCGGCTAACCGACCGGAAATCATTCCTTTGTTTGACCAGCTGAACATACTATCGTTGGCTGTACACAATAAAGGTGATAGAACTTTTCATGGTTGATCTCCGGAGGCGCCAACGCACATCTATTTCAACCTCATAAACTCAATGTTA
The DNA here is from genome assembly GCA_018249415.1 of Phareas burnsi. Taxonomy (NCBI): domain Eukaryota; kingdom Metazoa; phylum Arthropoda; class Insecta; order Lepidoptera; family Hesperiidae; genus Phareas; species Phareas burnsi. The sequence goes on from DWKL01003457.1 coordinate 8,698, forward strand.
AAACTTACTAAGTTCAGATTTCAAGGGTGTGGTAAGGGACATACAGTTATTCGAAGTGATCCATCTTCGTAATCGGAGATAGAAACGCATCTGCGGTCGACGTCAGATAGGACTCCAATCCTCTTTGGGATGGATTACAGATATACATACCATCAGGTGGACTTTATGCTCACATGCTATGCTATGATATGCTATGCTATCATCAACAACGACCTTTTACGGTTCCACTGCTGGGCACGGATTTCCGCAAAACTAGAAGTTAGGCCATAATCCACCACGGTGGCCAAGAGCGGATTAGTGAACTTCATACACCTTCGAGAACTTTACAGAGAATTCTCAGATGTGTAGGATCTTTCACCATCGAAGCCAGCGATAATTAATTTTTAATACGTACATAACTTCATACAACTTAACTAAAATCAGAGGTGCATGCGGAATTCGAACCCCGGACCCTAGGTGAAACAGACCGCAATTTTAGCCATTAAGTTATGACTGCTTATATTTTAGCCACCTGTCACAGCTTAAATGCTATACTATACTACAAATCCAGCTCGCTGAATGTCATATTGACAGCTGTCACAGAGCACTAACCCTATATTATTCATACTTGTATTTATGTATGTCCATGGCACCGGCAACATAGGGTATCTTAGTATGGCATAACGTATGTAGTAAGTGTTATTTATACTTTCCTACTAACATCTACTGTATCGATGTCGCTGAAAATTTTGAAGGTAATATGTATATAAGTAAAAGTTAACATCAAAACAGTTCACAAAGTGAATTAGAGTTAAGAAATAAGTACATTATAGTAAGAATATGTAACTCAAACACACTTTACCAAAATAAACATGATAAATTGCGTATAATCAATTATCATGTCTTCTCATGTACGAACCGCTAATGTCTTTATCATTCGTCGTTATGCAGTAAAAATAAATAAATATTGAAAGTCGATCCCCTTAGTCGATGACACGAAAACAGCAAAACGGAATTAACCGCCAAGGACATATAAAATTCAATAAGACAACAATGTTTAATATGAAGTCATCGATTATTTCGCGCGAATATACACATTATTGTCGTTATTATGCCAGCTATAAAATATATAAATTACGCCAACATTACCCCATTTTTTTTAAATTCCCCAATTTCCCCGTTCTTGTCCATTTATTATTGTGATCCTGTGTCTGTTGGCACCTCACAACATTTAGATTAGATAGATTCATTATTGGCTAACAAATTTATGACTGCGTTTAAAACTATTCGAAATAAATGAACGACAAAACGCAAAGCGAGCAACAATGGCGCGCTAATTGTCGCCGAGCATCTGATCATACGTCAGCCTACCTTGTTTTGCATATTAAAAGAATTGATGATTTTTATAATTAGTTATAGTGAAAAATGAGTTGGGTGTTTACATAATTTTTTCAGCAAATAAAATTGTCATCTGGGTGCAACCCCTTTTTAACGTTTTCTCCTGCTTCCACAACCCTTTTTCTCCACCAATCTCCATTGGATCAACGTGTGCTGTAGGCCTACCCAGTTGTAGTAAAAAGCTGGTGAACAGTAACACATAACATTTATATTTTTATTTATAAATATAACATTTTTATATGTTTACTATTACTTATCAAACTGCCGAAATATGTATTGTTGCTTGGCAACATGATATTTAGTATCTACAAAAGTATATTGCCTTCGGATATTTCTTCATGAATTTAGTACTTTAGACGAGATGGCTTCAACTGCAGCGACATCAACGCAACACGTAAAAAGAATTGTATATATAAAATACTGCGTTCTGATTTTATGTGTGATATTATGTGTGATATAAGGCGTTTCAAATTAGCGCTCAGTAGCAGCAACGCATCTGTGATCAACCTTAGGTAGCGTTCTGTTCTATTCGGGGTCAGTTATAGAGGTCAATCGACGGTAGTGACCACATAACGCCAGCTGAGCAGCCTACTCATTTACACTCCAATACATAAAGAAATATATAAATATTTCTATAACGTCACAAGTTACGATGTCATCTATGCTTGACAACTGAAGGAAGTTTTCAAGTTGCTAATTCGGAAAATCGGTATTAATTCAAATCAAATTAAATATAATTTAGCGTGCATTCCTCACGATAACATTGTTTATCCACCAGATCTCGCTATTACAAACACTGCAAATCTCGAAATGTATTCATAAAGGATTTTATTGAATTTATGCATACACACGCCCTGCACAGCAATGTCGGTGGACGTGAGATGGAACGTTGATGGAATGTAGAGTGGCCACACCGTCACATCATGTGCACGAGCGTATGTGTATTGAGCTATTTACTGTGATACACGGGTTTAACACGCGAGAGGCATATTGCAGTCGAATACAGGATTTACACATGTTTTATGTGAGAAGAGTAGCAAACGCGCGTGCAGGTCACTTGATGTTAAGTGATTACTGCAGCCCATGAACACTTAACCTCAAACGGGACTAAAGTTATCATAGAGCGTACGTGAATACATTACTACTTCCGACAACTAAGATAGTTGTCTCGCTGTAAGTGTATAACACAGTACAATAAGACATTTAGTTGACAACCACACTTCTCCAACTGCCACATAAGAATAGCTTCACGGCGGATTACGAGGGCGGCGGTGGTAAATCCTCGGACGAATGCACGGTCCTCGGAAACGCTGAGTTCTGGGTTCGATATTCAGCCAGGCAGACATCTATATTTTTTTTGTTTGTAAAGTAGCAAACGAGCATGCAGGCCACCTGATGTTAAGTGGTCACCACAACCCATGGACACCC
>DWKL01003458.1:0-11501 GCA_018249415.1 Phareas burnsi
TCTCACAAAAAAGCTAATAGAGACATAGATAAAATAGTTCAAATGTATTGCATCATATTGGTAACTAATTTTTGGCAAACTTTATATGTTAATACCTTTCAAAAACACTTCGAACAAAACATCAGATGGGGTCATATGTAACATTTTTTTTAAGTGAAAATAGTAGCAAAGGAATGCAGGCTGCCTGATGTCAAGAGGTCGTTACAGCCCATGGACACCCATATCTAACCTCAAACAGAACTAAAATCCTACCTAAGGTGCAGATACGTTACCCTGAGGACTAAGATGGTTGCTCTTGGTATTGGGCAAACGCACATCTCCAACCGAAACACTAGAATTGCTTCACGGCTGATTATGAGGGTGGCGTTGGTACCACCCCGAACGAACTATCCACCACCTATCTTACAAGTCGATAGCTAATACATATCGATACCGATTGGTCAGTGACAGCACTACAGAAGGGGAACAGGATACGTTCAATGGAATGATTGATCGGCACCGAACGGTCGGTAATCCTTGCACTAAATAAATATCACGCTTTATGAGACCCAGAAACAATAACCCTTTCATATTAACTTGTGATTCTTTCGCCGTGGTTTCTTACCAATACGATGAATACAAGCAAGAACAGTTTTAACTGTAGGAGTTATTGTAATTACTATTCGCATGCACAAGTAATTAAAAGTGATAAATACATAAATACTAATGAATTCTGCAATCAAAATATCATCATCATCAACCCATTAACCCACTGCTGGGTACGGGTCTCCTCTCAGAATGAGAAGGGTTAAGCTACAGTCCACTACCCAGCCGTACTCAGCACTGCGACATAAAAAGGAATCGAATACTAAAAGTATATTTGAAACAAATCAATCCAACAACTAGCTGCTTAATATGTCAAAAGAATGGACTTGGTATCCATTTACCGAACAGTGTTACACTAAATGGGCTCAACTAGCATTGCTTATTGATAGTGGTCAATCAATCAATATTATCGACGGCCGTAATGGATGCTGGACCCGGAGAGGCGGGCGAGGGAAGTGATGCAGCATTATAATCAATTTAGCTATTTATTTGCCGGCCATCGTCGAAACAGTACCACCCACGCACGTATCCGTTGACACTGGGAGAGTGCATAGACTCTGAAACTAATTCGAGTGATAAATTCTGTAATATCAAGACGGATCATCTCAGAATTGTTCGCCTCTAGCGACGTGACACAATACATGCGGATGTATACGATTCTGATAGGGTTAGAGTGATGTGAGCAATTGTTCTGATGGCACTTTTGAGTGCGCTGAGACTGGCTACATAAGCGTACCTTAAACTAAGTTGAAACAACTTAGTTTAAGGTACGCTGAACATTCCTCTCAACTTATTTTCGCAGATTTTAATGTTCCACGTCCGCGGCAAGTTACTTTTTGCAGCCAAAAAACTGTTGATCTTTTTTTCAGTAATCTATTCTACTTGTCGGAAGGCTTTCGAAATCTCTATCAAAATTTGGCATTTCGCTTAATATGAATAATTTGAAAGCCGACATTTTGTAAACATCGCCGATCCCACTGAAAGACTTCTTCAGTGGGATCATACAAAGATTTTTCGTGCATTGAAATTTCCAGCGGAGCAAATAAAATAGGCATCATTGAGAAACAAAAGGATCCTCCAATTCAGTAGTAGCGGGAAATTTGGCGATTCAATACGGTAATGACTGTGAATGAATGGATGCATTTAGGCATTTAGGACTCTGTTGCAGGCTTCTTTCAATCTGCAGTGCGTGAGCTGCATGCACTTGAATGAGCATCGAACATTTTGGCTCATTCTCCGCTTTGTGAGATAGTTTTATTCCGCCCCGAATTAATTACTCCTCGACGTTGTCGTTTTGATAAGGTTCATGCGGATGCATTTCTAAAACGAACGATGTTTTCGGATTTGTAGAGATTTTTGTGCGATTTTCGGTTGCTCGATTTTTATTTTCGAAATTGGAGTATTGAAGCTGCGCTGCTACGCTTTCCATAGCCTATAACAGTGTTTACGCTGTGATTTGCTGCTACGTAGTACATTTCGGCAAATGTACTTGTTGTTTCGCCAAACAAAATAAACTAATGTAAACGGCAAGTAGTGAAAAGTTCGGTGCGTAAAGTAGAATGAGTGTGGTGTGTCGTGATATGGTAAACAAAAAATAAAAACGAACTAGACGTAGGGTTGATAGACTAATCTGCCACTAGTGCCTGTCAATAGTTTCTCCCCGCTATCGCAGTTTCACCGTGACCACGTGGAATGCAACTGGGTTGAAGGTATAGGTAATTAAAAAACCGCATCTCTAGAGTTACATAATGAAAAAATTAACAAACTTTCACCTATACATTGACTGGTAAACAGACATATTTTTTTAAAAACTACACCCATAACCCCTAAAGCAGTAATCCTGTGTCATCGGATGCCATAAATACATACAAAGACAAGCACTCAAACACCCAGACGCAGGGCAAAAATCTAAATTCATTATTTAAATGTCTGCATGGCCGGAAATCAAACCCAAAATTGGTAACTGGTGCGCCACGCGAGTCAATTTTGACTATCAATCGATACCTAAAGAACGATTTCGATATTGATTTTATGCAAACTTTAGGAAACGGGTGAAAATATCATACTTCTAAGACAAATGTTAAGTATTGGATCCTTGGAAACATTTAAACGCTTTCAAAGAAGCCGTATCCTTGTTAACCTCTTTTATTTCGCACACAATATTGATCTATAAAGTGCTCGGTGACTTTCCAAACTTCTTATTAACCCCATTCGACTGACGAAGTTTTCTGTTTTTTCTTTGCTTTTCCAAATCTCACTCGATTTTAATTAAGTTGGCAATAGAAGGGTGGTCGGAAATATTATTTCTTTTTGATGACAACCGATAAACGATTCAGTTCAGTTTTGAAAAAACTTTCCTGATTATGGCTTCTCTGAATTGGTTTTGATTGGAACGCAATTTTCATTTAACTTTGGCTGGAAACATTTGGAAAAATTGTATTTTAACGAGTAAGATATTTTTGATAACGTCATCAAATATTAATTAGCAATTATATGTTTTGCTTCGGAATAATTTTATCACACTTTAGTTTATTTAAAAAGTAACTGCTTAAATAACTTTAAATAACGTTTTTAAATAATTCAAATACAAATCCAAAACTCCGGCTGCCAAAGTTCATTTAAATCAAACACACCTTCCTTATGAACTTAACTTTCATCTTAGGTACTAGATGGCGTTGTACTAATTCCGAACTGTAAATTCTTAATGTCACTCCCGCGCGGGACATGAAAGAGTGATGACGCTATTTTTGTGTACACCAAAAGGAAAACACTCAAAATTAGTTTATGACGACTGTCTGTCGTTCGATTTATTTTAATTTTGTTATTTTTGGTTCACGCACGCGTTTCTCTTATTAGGTTTCGGCCGTCGTAAACTCGTGGCGGTTCGGTAGTGAGTTATCTTTGAACCCAGATGACTAATGATGTACGGGCGGAATATGGACCATTTTAGACTATATTGACACGTATCGATATCATTTATAATCTCAATTACTTGGCAAATCTAGCACGCGAGCGGTGCCAACAGAGTTGTCACACTGTTGCCAATTCTGTTTGCCCGTACTCTTTCAAGAACGCATTTATAAGAAATCGTATGATTCTAATGCAGCCCTCACTTTTGACACAGGATCCGATGATACGTTTCAAGTCGGATCGGAAGTGAAACGGAACGCAGCCGTGAAATCGCTGATTGCCTTTGACCTGAACGAGATGTCAAACAAGACAAACGCGCCTCTAATCGCAGTCAATCAAAGAGAAAGCAACGGATCCGAAACGTCGACAAGAGATGCAATCAGACGCCCCATCAAACGCAACCTATCATCTCTGAAATCGCCACGCACGATAATTTAATAACAAAAAACCTAGAGACGCTGCGCACGAAAGGTCGATACAAAATCAACTTTATACACAGCGAGATAAGGCGACACATCTCCGCTGAACCCCGTAATTACACACGAAACACGCAAGCAATACATGAAAGCAAATGTCAAACTCACATATTTATTTCCAAGTATTGAATACCGGGCGGCGGTTCTCGGAAGATGCGGCGTAAACATCATCATGTCGATGATGAAAGCGACGTGATTCTTTGTACTGATGCTGATTAGTCTAATTTTAACGACTAAAAAGAGAATCATAACTCGATCGTGCGTGTAGCGACAATGCAGCGTGTCGGGATGTCGATAACTTTCTGTTCGAATTATAACAGTCGATTGTATTACTGTTAGGTAGATTCACGTGGCGACTAAGGGCTTGCATGCGTGATTATTTCGAGCTATCATTGTAATCTAATTAGTTTTCCTAGTGGCCTATTAGTACAGACTAAAATCTCAGTGAATTAATTTTAATAATGAACATACGAAATTCATTGAAATTTTATAGAACAAAAAGTAACCCGTAAACAAATTGGCGTGTCGTTATCAAAACCTCATTCTCGACGAGAAACGTAATATCTAGTGAAGTTTGTTAGACAGTCAGCAATGCTTTAATAACCTCATAATTAACTAAAACGAAGACGCCGCTCGCGTCGTACTCGCTCAGTTTATTTATACACGCCGAGCGTCGATATTCAGAAGCCAACTCGATAGATTCATAGCAGCCGACATCAAAGGCTCGACATTAATCATAACTCGCATCAATCGCCGTTGAAACAGTTCTGTTTTTATTGTAAATCAGTATTAAAAAGCGACAGCGCGGGCGCATGAATCAAACGAGCGCCTCGAGACGTCAACGTATGCGATAAATTCGTGAAATGTAAACAAAAAAGTCGCGGGCCGATTAGACCACCCTGAGGCACACCTGTTGAATCTATTAGCGGGTCGCCTGACGCTAGCGCACGGGATGCTGATAATATCGGAACCGTCCGCGGTTGCACGACGCGCTCCTGTCTCATATATCAATTTATTTGATGCGTTGAAAAAATCGGTGCGATCGCCAGAGTCGAACGTTCCTCGCTGCTCCAGATAGCACATCAAACAAATCTTCCCGCGCAAATCGTCCGTGGAAACAGTTTTTTAATTTGCTGAACGCAAGTACACCTCTACGACGGCGAACTAATAAAAGTTATACTTCCTACGAAGTGATATTTATGTATGTACTACGTCTGGCTTCCATCTTTTACGATCGTCAACAGTTACATATTTAATGTTCGAAGTTTATCAACATTTCTTTCTTATGCAGGTTTTAGTGGGGCAATAAATTATTTATCTTCAAAGACTCGCTTATTTTCGAACTTTTGTTTCTCTTACACTGTAATTCTCGGTTTTACAACTGACGTCACTAGTTATTAAGTAAACGACGGACACACGGCAACATATTTTTGAAACCTGTCATAAAATCCCACACTATTATGGACGAGATGGATATAATTATAAGAACAATTGGCATGCTGTTTGATTAGTGATCGCCTATTCTTTGAACCAATTTGATGTGAGTGCCATAAATTTAATGATAACGTTGACGTGTAGATAACAATTTGGACAAAGATGCGAAGCCGATAAAAGTATTCTAATGATATCATTTATGCCTTTTAGTCACATAGTTAGTCAGCAGTTTACATAACTGAGTCAGGTCGAAAAATCTGAAGGAATGACACATCGTGTTGAAACAACGTAAATTGCCGTTTGATATCTTTGTAAACAATATTTGTCGGCTCCCTCGTTCTCGTCCGCTTAAGTAGTGTCGTCTCGTTCTAAAATACATTTCAAAGCGCTATTACGATCCTCTTTTTGTAAGATATCGCTTCTTTGTGGCGCTTCCAGAATATTTCAAGTATAATAAAATGACACGCATCTGTTTCTAATATATTTTGGGACAGTCTTTGAGATGTCATATTGAAGAAAAGCGTTGATATTCGGTTTCAAACCGAATCGAATGATACTCAGTTTGTGATACAGATTTTAGACTCTGCACGAAGCGAAATAAAGCTCTCTCTTAAGCTTGTAAGTTCACCTTCACGGTCGTATAATTTCCTAGCAATTCTGTCAACGTCTTTTCGTCACTTTCCACGTCTTCAAGTGTTGAAAAATGTTTATTTCATGTGTCAGATATTGAAGAGATGCACTTGCTTTGATCAAAAGCGTATAAGAATTTGCATCCAGTAATAAACGAGCAATTCTTGTGTGTATGTAATTGGCTTCTCAAGATAGCTCTAACGGTTTGTATAAAAATGGCAGAATACATGCACTTAATACAGAAAATCTATCCAAACAGAATGATAATATAATTCTCAGATTTTTGGTCTTATTGATTTTAATTCTTTCCACTTTTTACATATATATTTTATTTTTACCACATAGTTATATTTCTCTGTTTTACGATATTTAACTGATTATCTGTACCATTAGTTGGTTAATTCATTACTTTTCTTTAATCCTAAATATTTTACTTTTCGTTTATAATATTCAGATTTTATTGATGTTTCCTATTCTGGCCCCAACAGTTGTGTGATCAGATCGTGGGTAGGAACCTGTGTCCGGCAATGGGACTTAAAAAGAGTTACATATTTTTGTACCCTCTATCTAAAATCTTTATATCCAATAATACTTTTATAACATTGATGTTTACTATGTTACCGCTCCTTTCAAACTAAAAATATGAACAACAGACATCAATTAGTCCCTTTAAGGTCGATCACAGTCGACATTAACAAACGCACTTTACACAAGTCGTTCTTTACTACGACACCTATTAAAAAGCAGACTGGATGTTATGTATCGTAGCCGCTGAAATATATTAAGTCGCCTTTTTCATCTATTTATGCATATCGGGCATAAATAAACATTAATGATAACAGACATAATTAAGTCCACTAAGTTTCAATTATCCGCCTCACTACCCACACCTGACGCTGTGAGGAGTTATTGTAATGGCAAATTAATATTGATGGTCCGATCTGGATACGTGTCGAACTAATTACGGACATATAAATAAAACATTAGCGTATCAAAGATGGTAATTACATCACGTTTAATCTCGGAAATATCGAGACGGCTATCAATATCGTTTTAATTATGCTCATTCCAAGTAGGAATTACGATTGAAATTTTAAGGAGAATAAACTTCGCTTCGTTGAAAGTTGCTTTGTATCAGAATTAGAAAAGTCGATAATGAGATATACAACAAAACTTATGTATATACATTATGTAGATGAATATGTCAATAAGAAGCATAGATTAACCGTTTTCAGCATCACAAAATAATTTAACTATTATTCTCATATTTAAGATAGATGCTTAATTATGTTTATATGTAATAAATTGCTAAAATAAACGACTGTGGCATCTCTTGTCTCACATTTTTCTAAACTAAAATTGCTTTCAATGCGATGGCATAACATCAATCATTATTATTACTTGTACAATTCGTAAATACTTCACAACTTTGGCGACTCCTCTGGTGTTGCAAATGTCCATAGGCGACGGTGACCACTTTCCATCAGTTTTATTGCTAAGTTTGATATAAAAAAAGCAAAAGTCGTTTTATACCTAGCTCACCGATCAAAACAATGTGGGGATAAGTTGCACCTTCTAACTATTGAAGACTAAACAATCGATGCACTAACATCGATCCTCATAACAGCCACTTCGCATATTACACCTCTTATTAGAATAGGTGCTATACACAATAATGGAACTCGTAGACCTGACGTCTTAACTGAAATCACTCCACGATGGGAACCAATAAGAACCAAATTCCAATGGAGGCGATCCAACTAAAATGGTTTCTGCTTCAAGTGAAATTAAACTAGAAGCGAAAGGGTGTAAGGTTGGGTTTGGATCGGCTCTAAATCATGCATGTGACACATGTCGCCACGTTAGTACGGAGCGCAACACGTGTACAGAATATGTCAATTCATTATAAACTTTGTGTACTATAGAAGATGATTTGTGACATATTATCGGTACAAGGCCCTGTCTGTTTGTGTGTATCCATTAAGGGGGGTATTGTGCCATCGGACGAGTTCGAAATTCTGAGTAATTGACGAATTTCATGAACACCGCACGCCTCATAATAGCTTCTGTTTAATTGGTTTCTGCCTCATAATTGCTCGTATTATCTTAAATTATCGCCTCTAGTTCAGGCTTATCAAGTACCTTAAATATTGATTAAGCTGCTTGTATAATAATGTTTGATTTAACTTCACTAATTATTACACAGTTGTAATTATTACAACTGAATGTCATAAAATAGATTGTAGATCGTCTTGTTGGAACGCTTATTGTGACTAAAACGGTGTTATGAAAACAATTTCCGAAGAAGCTGAGGGAACTTTTTCCAATTTTCTTATTCCCATCCCCCACCCCACCTGGAACTTCCTCAAACGCAATTTGGCGATGTCCAAAACATCCTCGGCCATTGTTTTCATTGAAATTAATGCTAAAATCAATCAAATCAACTCCGTGCCCCCCATTTTACTTGGGAGCGGCACATTTTTCTTCGTCCCCCAAAACTCGAGACAATAGCGACGGTTATTAATATTCTGATATAAAAAACATGGTTTCTAAACAATAGGTGGCGTTAATTTACTCATTACTGATTCATGGGGTGCCGGCCGAGGGAGGCGGGGGTGGTCGGGGGTTGCAAATTCAGAACAGTCACATCCGTTGATACGTTATATCCAATGTGGGTTGATATTATTTAATGATCGTTCTCTCATCATTGTTTTGGTAATAAAATTCCAGTATAATTTTCCTTTAACAGAGATCCAGCCATTGATTTTGTGTCTAATGCGTCCATAACTTGTTTTAAAAAGATGTACATTATAGAAAAAGATAACTTTTATGATAATAAGATATTTAATACCATAAAAAATATTACATATATTGAATATACACATACAATAGATTAATGACTCTATAGAGGGAAGTGGACATAATTCAGAATAGAATATCTCCTTCAAGCACTATTTATCCTGTAAATAATTCTTTAGGACTATTATATCAATATATTGGGATATCAAAAATTACATAATTACAATTTGTGTCATAATGCCCATAAAAATGTAAATAAAGTATTCCTTGGGTCGTGGGTACCATGGACACTCACAAAGACACACAAGCCTAAAATAAAATCTAAATTTATCATATCGATGTTGGTATGGCTGGGATCGAACCCTGAACTGTCTGCGTAAACCGGTGTGGTGATCGCTGTACAACATATTTTAAAGGTGACAGAATTTTTCGTGTCTCGACTCTTATTATAATCTTGTTAATATTATTTGGAGTTAATTACAAATGTCCATGGCCGCAAGTGACCACTTACCATCTTGTGGGCTAAGGGTTTCTTTACTACTCATATACAAATAAGAAATATATTGAATACTATTACCGTAGAATAAATATACGAAACGATTCCATTTCAAACGTCAATTTAGTTCAATTGTCGTTATATATAAATATTTAATAATCGTCAAATCATGTCGGACGCTTTCGGGCAGAAAAACATCTGACATTCAAACTATATCTAGATCGATCCACACTGGAGCTGCATGGTGAAGAATGGAGTAGTGCGGACATCAATGTATTAACGCGGGATTGAAAACAAATATCCCGGTTTCCTTCGATCAGCTGCCGAAGAATATAAATCATATCACGAAAAGCATAATACACCGCGGGACAAAACAAGCGATAACTCTAATATTTTGAATGACAAAAGACTTGACCACGTGTCGTGGGGTCCGAACCGGTTCTAACCGGTTCTTAATAAAATACCATTCAATCGAATTTGACAGGCCGCAACGCAAGTGACCGATTGGCCACACGAGCCGTGCACGCAACTCTGCTTCTTGTCACTAAGTGATAGTGCTTTTAATCGCTCGAAGAAATTTTCTCGTATTGTCAAACTCGCGTTGTCGAATTGGTCGTACGCCACACATTTGTACGAATTCCCGATGACCAGCTGCTTTGATCGAACAGATCTATTGATACGGGATTTTAATGGCGAATCTCGTAATAGCGGTGACCTATTTTATACGAAATTTTATTACTTTCAACTACGTTGGCACAACAACACGTTATGAAGATACGCTCGTAGTTTTTTCTGAAAACTAATGCATATGCAATTTAATTTGCTAAGTATTCAATAAAATACCATCCATTCTATGACACGAAGGAACACGACGTTAATGAAACCGTTTAGTCAATTTGCAAATTACAATATCTGAATAAATATACTTCTTGCGGTTTTATAAAAAATATGATTAATAATGCAGACTACACAATAATATTAGCATTAAAATAGTTTCATTCGTATTCAGCATAGTTTAGCGTCATTTATTGCCTTAAGCGTACAAGGTGGCCTCTATCGGCCAAAGATATTGCCTCGAGTTTAGCATAGGGTATACGCACCCGAGTGATTGACGTCGGATCGATCAAATCAATCGACGTTGATCGATTAATGCGGTAACTTTGCTTATCTACGTATTCCGTTCATCATCGGAAAACAATCAAACACAAATCGATCGACTATTGACGGGTCCCATCTTTCATTTTCGGACGGGGAAAGGTCGCACTTATGTCAAACCAGCTTGTTACTATCAGCCAGTGATTTGGAAAACCTTTAGAACTTGTTAACGTGGTTCGTGACTTGATCACGTGCTTTCTGTTTTACTGAACATTACTGAGCCCCATCGATTCTCAACCCATACATGTGTTTCGGTAGACGGACCGTGGTTGCCAGATACACTTGCAGCGAGGCGACCGTCTTAGTCCTCAGAAGAGACGCATCAACGTACGACCTTAGATAGCCCAATCCCGTATAAAATTAGATGTCCGTGAGCTGCGGTGACCACTTAACATCACGTGATCCGCACTTTCATTTGCTACTTTCGAATCAAAAAAACACGAAGGGTTCTTAAAATCCTAATCGAACACATACAAAATAAGTGTGGTGGCGCCCTTAAGCGGCATTCTGACAAGACACAGACAATCTATTTCTTTTTAAGTTCGCACAGATTGTGCACGGTCGGTCGATGGCTGGTTTGATCGACAGCCCGCTATAATCGCTAATCGGTAATTGCTTTCGCGACGGAGAAAAAACGAAGTGTTACTCCGTTCTCACACTTAGTGTTTACACAGCTTCTGCGCTGCGCCCGCGAAGCTCGCTCACTGTCATTTGAATTTTACTTAAACACCTCATAATTCTTGAGAAACAAATTTATTTGTGATAGTCAATAGTATCAGACTTTGCTTTGCGGAAATTTTTGTTACAGAGTGATAAGATTTAGCGATTAACTGTCGTAGAGTCAACTCCGGTTTCAATAACAACAATGAAAAGGATTTCGAAATTACATAGAAACACTGCGTATTTATTTACGTTTATAATTCTATACTTTGAGTAATATATGTAGATTATCTATATATTTATATATATTATTGAGTAATCTATATAGATCACTCAAAGTATAGGAAACTGTTTTT
>DWKL01003459.1:0-11501 GCA_018249415.1 Phareas burnsi
ATATTCGAAACGATCCACCCGTGCGGCGCGTAACGCTACAGGCGTGTTCCAGTACGGCGGCACACACCGTATGCGTGACGCCACACGGGTGGCGTAGACAGTAAACACGACAGGTGTGTTTGGCGCAGACAATGTGGAGAATCCTTTCTGTTTTGAGTTCTCATTTCTGTAAGGCTCGTAAAGTTGACAAAATGGACGTAAAATTTTCTCTAACCGGTAAGTATCCTATTTATGGAGCCAGCGCGCTCTTTACGTTATAATTGACGGATCGGTTTTCCTTCTGTTATACAACTAGTCGCTTCACGTGTATAAAGTCACGTGCAAGAACTAGTCTGAGTCTAAATTGATTCCTTTCTACCTACGCCTGTACAATTCATTTGGCATCCGAAATAACCACACCTACGACTAAACATCTGTAGTAGCTCTTATTACAATGGAATAAGTCTTAAAATAATTTGACACAACGACTTTAATAAAATTGTTAGGCACGTGTCTCAGCCGTCTCTTGTTACAACTATGTTTTTGTTAGGTTTTTTATTTTACTTCTATTGCACCTTAAGTCTTGAGAAATAAAGTTTATAATGGATTGTTACGACGCTATCCTATTTAGTAATCAGAGTAGTTGAAGTAGTCGTCATGTGCCTTATTTACAATAAAAATAAAGTTGAAAATTGCTTGCTCTAGATGCACGATGTTATGGTAAAGCTAACGCAGCTCGAAGTTACAATGCTGATGACGTCATCATCGTCAACTCCACGAAGCCAATGTCAATAAAATTTGCCCATAGTTCGGTCACGTGACTCGCAAATGATTTGTGGACATTGTAAGGGGTTGTTTTTCAAGGGCGCGCGGAAAGCCTATTATAATTATCGTAACTTTTCATATTGAAAATGTCTGATAATTTTGGGTTTTTTTTTTATATAATAGAAAGTAATCGGTTATTGTAATCGGACTGTGCAGCTACCGCTGGGTTCCTCCAGCAGCAGCTGTACAGTCCAATTGTCGATCCAGATTGTTATCATTGGATATCAGTGGTTAAACCTTGTCGCAGGCCTTGTAGTGGGTTTGAAAACATTCGACACGGATTGGCCTCTAAACCGTATTTCTATCGATCCTCATTAGCGCAGTGTGATGGAGTATTCTCCAGGCCTCCCCTTGTTTGAAGAAACCCGTGCCCAGCAATGGGACATAATAAGGGTTAAAGCCAGTGCAGACAATGGACCTCCATATCTAGTCTCAAACAGGACTGAAGCCTTATCTGAGCTGGTACTTAGATGCCCACCCCTGAAGATTAAGATGGTTACCTTGCTTGTAACTGTGCCCAACAACTACACCTCCAATCGATACACAAGAGTTGGTATACGACGGATTATCAGGGCGGCGGTAGTGCCTCTACCATTCATACATCCATCTCAGATTTTTTAACCAAATCTATGTCATAGTTTTAAGACAAGTTTTAAACCAAATGTGGTATACATTACATAGCTATAGTTACATTACATACATACATAGCATGGAACCTGCAATAAATTCTCAATTCCATATGAAAGCTCGTCACGTATTTCCGATAGCTGAGCCGTCCTGAACAGGATGCTTTCCCGAACCGCTCTTTAGCCTATTGTCATAATATTCCAGAAAGTCCCACATTGAAAATTGATGAAACACCTACTCTGAATTTCCAACTTGAATTCTCCTCACGTCCTCCTCCTCTCCACTTCTTTCTGTGCTGGACACACCTGAATAGGAACATATTTATGTATATTTTTAGGTGGCAGGGAAACAGCGAACGAGCATACAGTCCATCGGTTGGTAAGTGGTCACTAACGGACATGAACATCGGTACTCAACCCCAAATTAGATTAAAGATTAATCTATGGTTCTATGCCGATGCGTCACTCCCCCTGAAGATTAACTGAAGATTATGGTCGCTTGTAAGTGTACCCGACGACCGTACTTCTCCATGCAGAATACAAGTTCACGGTGGCAAACATACTTCACGGCGGATTGTGAGGTCAGCGGTGGCGGTGACCAAATTGTTTTTCAAACGAACATAAACTTCAAAAGCATCCAAAATGTCGGTAGCAATAAATAACTTGAAAGATTTTATATCTGTCATAAAATAAGCAAATGTTTCACTTGATCGGAAACGGATAAACGATAAATGCAGGAGATATTTCATCTCCAGCATTCTTCTAGAGTCCAGCTTAATTGAATTTCCGACGAAATTTCCGCACATTCAATATTGATATTGTTTTGAGCTGTCGCAATTAATCTTACTGGAATTTCCTCGTTTTGTGTTATGAAATGCAATTTTGCTAGGAATTTATCATTTTATTGTTGAATATTCTTTAAAAAAACTTGACAGCGTGAAGATGGTAACTCTTCGTGTTGCGACTGCGGCGGTACTTTTACAGCAGTATCAAGCTGCCGTATTCATGATCGATAGCAAGCCCAAAGATGGCACAACCTTTCATAGTTCGACTCTGGAAACATAACTGCCATAATTACTTCCTTACAATAGTAGTGTTAATCACTCCTGTGTTCTGGTCTTAAGGGTGTAGTACGAGAATAATATTTACATGAAGCGTTTCAACTTTTTTACGGTTGCTGGGCACACTTACAGCGAGGCGACCATCTTAATCCTCGGGAGTAGTGACGCATCTATGTACGACCTTAGGCAGAATTTCAGTTTTGTTTGAGGTTAAATGTAGGTGTCCATGGGCTGCGGCGACCACTTAACATCAGGTGGCCTCCACGCACGTTTGCTACCCTTCGAACATAAAAAAACAGCTTAGCACATAGGGGTAGCAACGCCAGATGCGTAGCTGCCCCTATGCAATAAGTAATGCCTATAAGTAGTAGCAAGTGGGGGGGTACCATGCGTACTTGGGAATATCAGGTAACCTACATTCTACATACCTATTCGACCTTCCATCAATTACAAACAAAACTATATTTCGTAACAGGGAGTATCCATAACATGGGCGTTGTTGGTTCGAACCTTGCTACAACGCTTGTTTGTTATCAGGCCCCTGTCAACGGACCGAATTGAATAGACCTTTGAACTGGGCAAAGTACGCCCTTAGGCGTCTTGCTGACGTAACTCTGCTCGTCTTCTTCTGGCGACTTGAATTTATATATAGTTTTAGGGCTGCGTACCTCAAAATGAACCTATATACAATAACTTCATTATCAAACTATCTGATGTTTTAAAGGCGATAGCTTTTATGTTTTAAAGGTTATAGCGTTGATATGAAGAATATTTTTTTGGTGATAGCTTTGATATTAAGGATATGTTTTAAAGGTGATAACTTTGATATGAAACATATGTTTTTGTGATAGCTTTCATATGACGCACATGTTTTAAAGACGATAGCTTTTATATGTTTTAAAGGTTATAGCGTTGATATGAAGAATATGTTTTTGGTGATAGCTTTGATATGAAAGACATGATATTGGTGATAGCTTTGATATAAAGGATATGTTTTGGTGATAGTTTTGATATGAAGGATATACTTTTGGTGATATATTTGAATGATTTCTCTCCATTCTTATACCGCGCTTTTTATTATCTGCTCAAACCACAAATTCCAAGCCTAGTGTGGAGAGACCTTTATAAAACCTTTTGCTGATATCACTAAGAGATCCTATGAGTAAATATTATTTAGTAATTTGAGGGCAATGTTACAGGAAATTAAGTTTAATGGGTGAAACTACTGTTATACTGTGAGCTTTCACCTTCAATTATTTTGGGGCTTGGAACAAACTTTGATATTGAAATTATTCCTGTGAATACCCATTTTGAACACCTATATCTGTTACGATTGAAATTTGTTAACAGTTAACATTAATTGCTAACAGTCTTAATTTGTATGTACTTACTTCAAAACTTATTATCCCGGTTCCAATTTTTTTTTTTATGATCGTAAAGTAGTAAACGAGCATGCAGGCCACTGATGTTAAGTGGTCACCGCAACCCATTCACACCCACATCCAAACCCAAACAAAACCGAAGTTCCGTTTGACGTTATATACGGATGCGTCATTACTCCTGAGGACTATGATGGTCGCCTCGCTATATGAGTTCCTGGCAACCGCACCTCTACAACCGAAACACAAGCACTGCTTCACGGCGGATTATGAGGGCGGCGGTGGTACTTCCCCAGACGAACGATTGTTCTACCACCTATTAACACTATTGAAAATATAATTAAATTTACAAATGTATCATCATCATCATCAACCCATTATTGTTGGGACATTTACTGGACATGGGTCTCCTCTCACAACAAGAGAGATAAGGCCGTAGTCCACCACCTTGGCCAAATACGGAATGGTACTTCACACACCTCCGAGAACTCTCAGATGTGTAGGTATCCTCACGATCTTTTCCTTCACCGTTATAGCAAGTGGTAATTAATTTCTATTACGCACATAACTTCGAAAAATCAGAGGTGCGTGCGAGATTCGAACCCCGGACATCCAGCGTGAGAGGCAGGAGTCTTAAACATTAAGATATCACGTCTACGAATCTATACATCATTTGTTTTAGTATTCATTCTATTTTTTATTTGAACAAGTTTTCCACCAATCCACATTGGAGCAGCGTGGTGGAGAACGCTCTAGGCCTTCTCCAGTTATGAGGAGAGAACCGTGCCCAGCAGAGCGATATCAAAAGAGTTGTAACCTCCAAAACGCTGTAAATCAACTTACAGCATATTCCTTCTTCAAACTTTTACTTTTGTGACTGAAACTTTTACCATAGCACAGCACGGAACTCTGTTTTCATTAACTTTTGTTGCCGGAAGCACTTAAAACGAGGTGACCATCTTAGTCCACATTACTCACTTTGAACTTTAGTCCTATTTGAAGTTAGGTTATACATCAAGAAAAGCAAAGTAAACAACTTTCTCAAAATATATTATTTGCATCATTTTCAAAACATTTAAGAGATCCTGATGAGGCCAACATCCTATAAGTTGGTCCCTAGTTACCCTTAACCGTCATATTAAAACTTCAGGAATATTCGAGGTAAATTTTGCACTTACCCTTTTATGAGGCGTTCCGACGTAGTCCTTAGTCCTCAGGAGTAAAAACTCATCTGTTAACGATTGTATAAGTTGTATTACATTCCCCTACAAATGTACATTGTTTCTCCTATTACCTTCTAAAATATACGTAGAAACTAAACTGATGAACATAAAACAACTATATATATACAATACGAACATTCTCATTCATATGATTTTAAGCTAATATTATCGCGGAAATTATACATTTTAATTACGTAACGGGTACTCACGATTTGCGGTTTTTTAATTGCCTATATTTCGACCCAGTCGCATGGCCGTGGTCACCACACTAATTGTATCTTTGCGCACCGAACTATGCATTTTTATGATATTTTTTATGTAAACCGCAAATAGTGTATGTAATAAATTATGTAACCGCAATAGTAATAAATAAATATATAAAATATATATTTATTTTGAAATTAAAGACAGACACTTCAAATTGATTTATATGTACAGATGAAATACCAATTATTATTAAAGATGCTTAGTATTTGTGACTCAAGTGATTTGTTCAAAAGTAATCGGTTCAGTCATTAATTTATTTTTACGTCGTTGAACTCTGATTTCCATTTATAGCGAATCATCTCAATAGTCTTGTTTTGTCCAATACTCCTTATAAGTAAACTTTAATTAATTTTCTCTGCACGAAATTGATAAGGCTTACAATTTTACGCTAAGTCAAATTAAAGTACATAAAACTTATAAACTTATAATAGATCTAGAAATTAAAAACCATTACTATGTAGATATTATGGATTTTCGGACCTCAAACAGGACTGAAGCTCTATCTGAGGTCGTACGTAGATGCGTCGCTACTCCTGAGGACATCTGGACGCCTCGCTGTAAATATACCAGATAGTCCCCCCCCCCCACTCTATCTGGTTGCACCATCATGATCTTTCAGGTACAGTTATGGGAATAGCAAATTTCCTTTATGAGACACGATTGGTCTTACATGCCGGTAGTGTGTCGACATATAGGAGCCATTTTTCCGACATATACCCCGGGACAATATGTTTCGGTTGTACAGTATCAAATCGCTGTACAACGAAACATACAGACGTGCAACACACGAAATCAAATAAGATTCCCAATTGTCTGTATTGTATGTGTATTGTAAAGTAATGAGAATCATAAGCGTAATAAAAAAAATGTACCAGATAACCACACCTTTAAGACCGAAACACAAGAATTGCTTCAGGGTAGATTATGTAAGCGGCAGTGGTACCTTCCGGGACAAACTGTAATATTACCACCTATCAAACACACTATGCATTATGCATTTAATTGACTTATGCAACCCCGTTTCTACTACCCCGAAAATATTTAGAGCCCGTGAATTCTTCAATAAAATGATAACAATTTTGACTTGTATCCCCAGTAAGCTACATAAATAGGGCACGGCCAAGGCTTAAGAAAAGTTCCAAGGCTGCACTGCGCATTTGCGTAAAGTTTCAAAAATTCATACCAAGGCTTTGATCCGCTTTCTTTCTGAACGCTTCCTGAATTAGAATCAGCTTTGTCGGTTATTGGATTATGTTGTTCCCTTTATTACATTTAGCTAATGGTGATTAATGAAGATCGATGGAAATTGATGCGCGCAAAACCAAGCGACTTATGCAAATCATAACTGATCTACAAAGTTAAGCAATATACAGCACGGCTAAGAACGTCAATGGGTAACCGCTAGTACACTTCATCTTAGGCTAGGCTTCCGTGCTCTGGAGGGCATATTAAACTGTACATCTTTCTGCTATCATTGGATAGCAGGCGGTAAACCATATCGAAGAATGGTCCTAAACTGCCGACACTGGTTATCCACCTAATATGCACTAGAGCAGCGTCATGGTATACATTCCAGGCCTCCAGACTCGAACCCAGCTGTGGAATACAAAGGGGTTGCAGCCATATGACTGCAAGTAATGGCTCTCCTATATGGTAGAGACATTACTTGAAATAAAACCGAACTCTACTCGTGTCTGTTTCCACGTAACAATGAGACCACGAGTTCGAGTTTCATTATAACCGACTTGCGATTGCGGGAAACTTCCGCAGTCACAAAGACCGTCGCACATTGAACAGACTAAAAGATGGTTGATCTTACGGACGTTCGTTTCCACGTCTATTTCTCATTTAAAGCAACAGTTTTGCACGGCATTGTTCTGATTTCAAGAATGTTTATGCAGGTTACACGTCAGCGAGGTATTGAAAAACCTTTGATAAATCACAAACCTCAATATCAATAGCAACTTAAGGTAGGACTGTTCTACGTGGTATAGCTTACAGAGATTCTGGGATGACAATGACCACGTAAAATCAAATGAGTAGAAGATATGTCTAGCTACAACCTTTCTATGACTTATTACTGGATCTCTTCCCTCTTTAAAGGTGGAAGAACTTATAATTCGTCCGAGGAGGTACCGCCGTTGCCCTTATAAGCCACTGTGAAGCAATTCTTGTGTTTTACTAAGAGAGATGGTTGCCGTGTACAATTATAGCAAAGCGACTATCGTAGACGTCAGGAGTAGTAACGCATCTACGTATGACCTCAAATCTTGTTTGAGGTTGTGTGAGTGTACATGGAGTGCAGTGACTCATCATCATCATCATCGACCCATTAATGTCCCACTGCTGGGCATAGGTCTCCTCTCAAAATGAGAAGCGTTAGGCCATAGTCCACCACGCTGGCCAAGTGTGGATTGGTAGAATTCACACACCTTTGAGAACTTTGCAAAGAACTCTCAGATGTGAAGGTTTCCTCACGATATTTTCCTTCACCGTTACAGCAAGTAATAATTAATTTCTAATACGCACATAACTTAGAGGTGAAGAGGCGAAAAATTAGAGGTGCGGTTGCCGGGCACACTTACAGCGAGGCGACCATCTTGGTCCTCAGGAGTAGTGACACATCTATATACGACCTCAGACAGAACTTCAGTTTTGTTTGAGGTTAAATGTAGGTATCCATGGGCCACAGTGACCACTTAACATCAGGTGGCCTGCACGATCGATACTATTGAAGTGGATGTCAAATTTGATCGATATCTTTGAAAAAAAAAAAAAAAACATAGAAAGAACGATAACAACAAAGTAAAAAAGTCAGTGTAATATGTATTTACACAGGAATGTAACAATAACATCCGTTTAACTGAATGCAGAGTATAATATTTAGATTGAAACTCCTCCGTGCCTCCTTCTCGCTTTTAACTCGATGAACGGAGCGCACGACAAAAGAATCAAAGGAAATGTTAAAATTAAAATGCTGTCGATTTTACTCGCAATATAATAATGAGTAGGAAAATGTTTTCCGTAAAAACACGAACCCAACTCACATTAAAACGAAACCTAAAGTAATACTCATGAAGGTTTAGGCCTACTTCTATAAAATGAATTGAAGTATAATTTTGTAATTTGAGAATAAATCATATTTTTTAAATTTTAAAATTAAAATACTCATTTGTAAGATGCGTAAATATAAATAAAAATGTTTTTTTTAAATTGGTGTTTGTAAGTTTGATTGGACAGTTTATTTTCGAAACCACTGAACTTACTTGACGAAACTCTCAGATAAAAGTACAAGATCTCATAGGGAGCGATACAGACGTAGGAACAATATATAATATTTCTGCACATTTTTTTTAAATCTGGAAGGCTAAAACAGGCTGTCTTCATAACTATAAATAGGAGAAACTTTTTTTGTTGCGGGGGGGAAATCTTCCGAAGACACCCGATCTCTTGGGGGATAGATCGGGTAATGTGGGATTTTTACCCACTAAAACCCCCTCGGTAGCCACCTGGCGCATGTAAAGAGGTTCCGGGGTCTCGAGTGAACGCACCGGTAAAACTGATAACCTAAAGATGCCAGCTTATAGTGAGCCAGGAAATGTAAAGTAAATATAGAGGTTCTTTGCCAAAAATCTAATTTATACATATAATATAAAACAGTAACAAATAGACACTAAAAGATAGCAGAGTAAGTGCTTTTTTATAAACTTAATATCTATTGCAATACGTACACTATGAACAGCGTGTATTTACATCGTGAGAGAAATTAACTTACTTGCACACATCATAAAAGACCACGGTAAAGTCATAAGATTCGAATATGCCAATATCATCAAAGGTTTATACAAAATCTGCAACAAAAACATATTTATTTGATCGTGATACCAATTAACTTAGTTTTATCACTCATCCATCATCACCATTTAAGGTCCCTTACTGCCAACGAGCCCCCTTTACTAGGCACCAGTCAGATCGACCTTACGCTTTCTGCATACAGAGGTTATCCGCTGTTTCCTTTAGATCATCATTTCATTTGATCGTGGGAAGTTCTTTATTCCTTTTTCAATTGCACATTTTTATATATTAGATTCTTATAAAGAAAACGTTTTTCACAAAACGCTGTCATCTAAATGCAATGTCCAAGAGAGTGTTGGAATTACTAACTTTAGCCTATAATAACGGTAAATCTATTCAAAACTTGCTCTAACAATAAAACTTTGAACGACAACCCAGAAGATCTTGCCAAACGCCATTCACGTAAATTCACTAAGCTTAATACTTATGTGTTTATTAGTATGTTTAAGAAAATTTAAGACATTTCAAAGTATATTAAAACGAAAGAGCTACGGCCGTAGCCGCCGCCGTTGCATTAAAAGGGCTTTCCACGAACGGTTTTATATCCTTTTTATAATACCCACATTAGGCCTCCCGATACCGTGGATGCCATAAGGTCATACAAAGACGAATAAACAAACACCCAGACCCAGAACAGAATCATGTATTTATCATTTTGTTTATATATATTTATTGTAGCATTTTGGTACTCCAACCGAAACACAAGAATAGCTTCTAGGACGCCGCCAGGCGTGTTTGGTGGCCTGCATCAGGTGGCCTGCACGCTCGTTTGATACTCTTCTCAAATAAAGTACGTAAATGCTACACAATAATACCGATTTATAAAACTATAATTACTTTAAAATTACAAATATTTAATACAAATTGATTTACTTACTATTCTGAAGTACGTGTCAAAACTTTGAGGACTATGATGAATTTGCTACACAATTCAGACCAAATACAAGGCCTGCATTAAGCCCATCATTATCAAAAGTTTAAACCTAGTTTCTCTCGGGTTATTCTGCCAAATAAGTTGGGTAATATCTGGGGAGTTTGATGGACGTTGTAAATAAATTTGTAGTACCTAATCCTACCAACTACGACAGACTTACGTCAAAATCCAGTATAAAATATTGGTGTAGATTTGTTTTATAATATCGGTTAATCTGCACTTCTATGGTTGATTTATTGAACTTGTTATAAGGTAGTCGAAGAGCGCATAGCCTTGCAGCTTGTGTAGATCGTAGCCGATCTACAAAGTTAAGCAACGGGCGGTTGGAAGTTGAAAATTTCAGGCGCGCTTCCGTATTTCTGAAGGCACGTTAAGCTGTCGGTCCCGGTTGTTATCACTGGATACAAGTCGTTAAACCTTGTCGGAGGCCTTACTGGTGGTTTAAACAACAGGGGTTGGCCACTAATCCATATCCACTCCATTAAACCGTATTGGAGCAAAGTGGTGGAGAAGGCTCGCGGCCTTCCTGAGTTATGGTGAGAGAGACCAATGCTCACCAGTACATAATACAATATTAACTACTACAAAACTATGATAAGTTTGACAAATTTAAGATATCGAATTTGCGTTCGTAATTTAAATTTAGAATTAATTAAATAGAATTGTGTTACAAGACACAGTTTACGAAGGTACGAATATACATACATACAGAAAAAGTTTAGCAGTTTTATATCAAACTAGATGCTGGTTGCGAAAATTCTCATCTGGTATCATTCTTATACTTTAATTACGGTGTTAAAATGGGTACCATAAAGATGGCAAAGGGTCCAAGATTATATTCATGGTCAGATAAACATTCAAACATTGGATTTATTTTTGTTCTGGGTCTAGTTGTTTTTGAGCTTGTCTTTGTGTATGCAATAGAATATGTACGGTAAGGTCCCAAGGTTATTTTTAAAAAAATATTAATATTTATCCTTACCTGAAAAATACACACGTATCGAAAATAATCTGTCGCTTCAAAGAATACGAAATCCATATCAATTGGTAGAGTTTTGTAGCCATTTAAAGCCGGTACAACGATGACGTGATCTGCAAATTTAAGTTTATTGTATATACATTTTCCTCGGCATTTTACAGCAAAAGTGAGAAAACATTATTCTGCGTTCTTATATGAGTTGTAAGTTAAAACAGACTACATTATTATTTTATCTAACTTAGTTCTTACTGTTTCAACATATTTTTATAGGTGGTAGAACAATCGTTCGTCTGGGAAAGTACCACCGCCGCCCTCGTAATCCGCCGTGAAGCAGTTGTTGTGTTTCGGTTGGAGAGGTGCGGTTGCCAGGCAC
>DWKL01003460.1:0-11500 GCA_018249415.1 Phareas burnsi
AAAAATGTTTTAGCAACCCTAGCTGTCCTTAACCGGAATTGTTTTAGCTCTAACTTAGGATTAAACAAGGTAACGAACGTTGCAAGCTTAATAAAAGTTTGTAAAAATTAGGATAAGTCATTAATTTAGTAATATGTAGCAGTGATAGCCTAGATAACATTCAGGCCTTTCACTCTAAGAGTCCAGGGTTAGAATCCCGCACGCATCTATGATTTTTCGATTAGAAATTATTTATCACTTGTTTTAACAATGTCATAAGGAAACCTATACGTCTAAAAGTCCTTTGTAAAATACTTGATGTGACGTCTACTAATCCGCATTTGGCCACGTGATAGACTGTGGAGTAACCCTCCTCATTCTGTGAGGAGACCCTTGCCCAGCAGTGGGATATTGGTGGGTTGATGAAGACGAGCAACTTTCATATACGGCAGAAAGACATCTAAAAGGTACCTCGGCACAATCTCGTTTCTCAGCGCCGTATTGTGATGTTCTTTTGTTGCAAATTTCTTTAAAAGATCTTTTAAAGGTGTTGAATGGACCCGCTCAGATGGTGGCGGTGTGAATGATCCCTCAGGTAGGCTTTGTTCTGCGGAGAATGCACTTTTCAAAGGTAGTCGGATGTTATAAACTCTATAATGCAAATAAATAAAATGGAACTCTTTCAAACTATACTCTCCGTGTCAGTTAAGTTCATTGCTTATTATATTCTTTAACCCATTAATGCCTCAATGCTAGACACGAGTCTCCTCTCTGACTGAGAACGTTTAAGCCGTAGTCCACCACGCTGACTAATACGGATTGGTAGACTTCACACACCTTTGAGAACTTCACAGAGAACTCTCAGGTGTGTGGGTTTTTTAACGATGTTCCTTCATCGTTAAAGCAAGTAATAATTAATCTCTAATAGGAGATAACATGGAATTCTATTTAGTGTTACTAGCCATTCATCAAAATGGTTACTCTTTTTCTTGGTGGATGAACAGGGCACCCAGTAGTACAGGCCTTCTACGTACTTCGAAAAATCAGGTGCGTGCGAGTTTAGACCCCCGGCCACCCAGTGTAAGAGGCCGTAATATTAATCACTCATTGCTAATTATAGATGGTAATTAAAATTACATTTCAATAAAGGTGGTAGAACACCTCATTGTTCGTACCACCGCTACACCTATTTCGGCCTCATAACAGGAGCGGTAAACGCTGTGTCTTGGTTTGATAGGTGTGCTAAGTGAGAGACGTTACTCAAGGTGACCCAACTTAGTACTCAAGAGTAGAGTCAATGGTCGGGATCAGCTAGAACATCAATCCTATTTGTGTGTGACCACTTATTATCGGGTAGACTGCTCATTTGTTACTTCTATGGTATAAAAATATTTTGTAGCATTTTAAAGGTGGTAGTACTATAGTTCGTCCCTGGAAGTACCACCGCCGCCCTCATAATCCGCCGTGAAGCAGTTTTTGTGTTTCGGTTGGAGAGGTGCGATTGGCGGGCACACTTACAGCGAGGCGACCATCTTAGCCCTCAGGAGTAGTGACGCGTCTATGTACGATCTCAGACAGAACTTCAGTTTTGTGTGAGGTTAAATGTAGGTGTCCATGGGCTGCAGTGACCACTCAACATCAGGTGGCCTGCACGCTTGCTACGCGTCGAACATAAAAAGAGTAGTGTTTTGGAGTATGTTCATATCTATATTTATATGTGGGTGTGTGTGTATACGTACAATACAATACAAATATTATTTATTGTACACCACAAAATGAAACAAACATACTCTTCAAAACATAAACATGGTTGTAAAAGGCGGTCTCATCGCTAGAGTAGCAAGTTCTTCCAGATAACCTTCCGTAGACAACATAGTAGAAAAAAAGAAAAAGGAAAGAGGGTGGGGGTATACATAATAACATATATGTAAATATTTACATATAATTTAGTAATAACAATGCAAAAATAGAGTGTAGATGTATAAAAGAAAAGAAGCAAGAAAATAGAATATGTATCAATTGATAGAGTAGATTGTATAAATATACTCCACCAATCAGCATTGGAACAGTATGGTGGAGTATGCTCCAGGCCTTCTTCAGTTGTGAGGAGGGATCCATTCCCAACTGTAGGACATAAAAATATATCAAACACAAACTTAGGTATTTAAAAGCGTGACTGTAAATTGTCCATGTTTATTTTGGTTCCCATGAATAATAAAATTCATGAAGCCCGAAAGTTTCACAAACTTTTCGACTGAAGAAACCAAAGAAGATAGTTTAAGTGATTTTTGCTACATATTGCCCTTTTTGGCCACACTGAGTTAATATGAGCTTGTACACAATTTGGCGGTGAAGTTAAATTGAAAAACAAATATTTTCATAACTAGACAGTTTAAACCGTCTGGAGAAAGTTTCCCCAACTGTTCTTGTGGAGAGTTCAAAGACTTTGGAATCAATAGAAAAGAAATAGTAGATCTTCATATTAATTCTAAATTATTTACTTTTCAGTTTTTGTGTACTTTTCAGACACAACAAATTTGTGTACATTTCGCTTGTCGACTTTTTTCTGTTTGAGAAGCAGCAAACGAGCGAGCAAAAACCTGATGATAAGTGATCACCGCATTCCATAGACAGCCACATCTAACCTCAAACAGGTATGACGTTCTATCTGAGGTGGTACGTACATGAGTTACTCCTGATGGCTAAGACAGTCTGATCGCCTCGCTGTAAGTGTGCCCGGCAACCGCACCTTTCCAACCGAAACAAAAATGGCTTTACGGCGGATTATGAGGACGGCGGTGGTACTATAGTTCTACGGCCTGTCGATAGAGAGATAGCTGGTCTCATCCATCCCTTCTAAAAATTCATCCTGCGCTGAGAAGAGGGGCTTTAGTGTAAACTTGGTATATTGATCACCGTACATTCATTATTTTCCAGGAATACCCTGCTATAGGACGTATCCTAGATTTAATCCTTTAGTCGCCTTCTATGACATCCACCAGACAGGATCACAGCACCTGTATGACCTGGAACAGGTTAGCAGTCTATGCAAGACACCGTTTATTTATATACAATTCAGTCTCCCAAGCTGTCGGTCCAAGGGATGCGGATCGAAGCTCAGGCACATCGGAGTTGTGCAAAGTTATGTATATTAGAAAATTATTATCGCTCGCTTTATGTAATGACTGCAACCCTTTTTGAATCCCACGGCTGGGTATGGATCACTCCTCACAACTGGAGGAGGCCTAGGGTATGCTCCACTATGCTGCTCCAATATGGATTAGTGGTTACCTATCCCTGTTTAATGTTTTCAAAGCGCGTATAGCCCTGCGATTTGCGTAGATGGTAAGCGATCTACAAACTTAAGCAACGTCGGACACCGTCGGGAGTTAGATAGCTGAACCCTAGTGGTTAAACTTCAAGTGTGCTTCGGCGCTTCGGCAGGCACGTTAAAGTGTCGGTCCTGGTTGTTATCATTGGACAGCAGCCGTTAAATCTTGTCGGAGGCCTTGTAAGCGCTTTTAAAACATCCAATGTGGGTTGGCTACTCGCCTGTTTTTCTATCAATCGGCATCGGCAATATGGTGGAGTACGATCCAGGCCTTCCCCAGCTGTGAGAGGAGATCCGTGTTCTACAGTGGAACATAAAAAGGATTGCAGCCATTGGAGTAAATTTCATAGTTGTATGTCTCCTTAAGAAAAGGAACATAGGTATTAACTTTTTGTTTGTATACTCTTGTAGGAAAACCTATTTTCTTATCTAAAACGGAATCTGGGGCTGCGAGGAATACCGCCATTAAACCTTACTTTGCGGAATAAAAATGCATCTGGAATATTCTGGGTATTAATTTTTTTTCTCTCACTCAACTAAGCTTGGCTTGTATTACACACGTCACTATATTTCTTTGTTTTTTTATATACGTTTTTTGTGTATTTGCGTTTTTAATTTTTTATACACTGTTACATTCTACCCTCCTACAATCTCTCATTATCTACGGCTCTGAGTACCATGGGGGTAAAGAATGGAGACTCTGGTTTCGAGGCTACCCTCTTTGCCCGGGCATATTCTCAAGGCCGGAATACCCCCCGGATTACTAATATATCCTCATAATTAAAATAACATTTAAAATATTTGAAAGGTGGTAGAACAATCGTTCGTCTGGGGTAGTTCCACCGCCGCCCTCATAATCCGCCGTAAAGCAGTTGTTGTGTTTCGGTTGGAAAGCTGCGGTTGCCAGGCACACAAATAGCGAGGCGACCATCATAGTTCTCAGGAGTAGTTACGCATCCATATACAAACTCGAACGGAACTTCGGTTTTGTTTGAGGTTGGATGTGGATGTCCATGGGTTACGGTGACCACTTAACATCAGGTGGCGTGCATGCTCGTTTGCTACTTTACAAACATAAAAAAATATGTAATATAATCTAAAAACATCAGTGGTAGGGTTCCATGTCCTCTGTTTAGTATCTGGTGATCCTGTATACTGCGTGACTTATTTGTCTAATACCAGTGGGAAATTATCATATATTTTATTTTTTCATCAGTAAAATATTGGCTCTTCACGCCTTCGTGATAACAAGCACATTGTACCTAATGAACTAAAAATGTTATTCGTATTAATCAATTTAATTTATTGGCTTAATTACGTTCGCTAATTTTAAGATAGATATTTTTTCTAGAAATTAGTACAAAAATCCTTCCTATGGTTGGTCATATATGGCTTGCTACACCTACATGAAGTTGTGGGCGTCGATGTAACACATTATTTGATCTCGTGGGACAAAGTTGCACGCACTGATGTAACACATAATTTATCATTTTAATTCAGACGTTTTTTATTTTATGACACAAATAGATATAGCCGCCGTGCTTCCGAAGTCAAACCACAAATACATAGTTCTATGTTAAATTTTAATATTATAAAGCTGTAAAAGTTAGTAGTTTTGAAGAATACTTGAAATTTTTTGCCAAATTTATGTCACAAATACATGTGACCCTGTTTAATGTAATAAATGACTTGAAGTAACAAGTTAATAAGTAAGGAATGAACGCCCCTATCGCGCGATCTGACCGACGTTGGGGAAATATTACACCGACTCCGAACTGGAGATCTTTTGTTGAGATACCAACGGAAGCGACGTGGAGGGTTATACAAATTTTAGTAGCAGTGGGACCGTATACCTATTTTGTTCCTTTGGTAAATTCTTTATTCCTCAAAATGTCTGCTTTGTTAATTTTATAAGTTATTGGTTAGAAAAGAAATTCAATGGCGGACAATTTCGTTTTTACGTCGGTACGTCTGTTTGTTGTCATATTCATTTTACTCTGAAACTGTAGCCACTTAAAAAATGAATTTCGAAACATAGATGAGTTCCATTAACCTCTTTGCTATATTGTATTGAAATAAAAAAATTAGGAGTCCATTATTTTACCCAACTCTATTCTATTATTTTGTAACGAGGGGGTGAAATAATAATTCAGTCACATATACGTGTACGTAACATGTATTCCAAAATAGTATCAGGTTCCTAAATTACTTTTTATTTAAGTCAGTAGTTCATGATGTGTATAACTTTTAAATTATGGAGCGGTATATTGTAAAAAAATGTAACAGAACTTGAACATTTTAAACTAAACATTTTGAACCTTTTACTGTACGTGATCCGACACGTATTTGGCTGTTTTTGTATAGGTTCCAAAAGCGTGCCTGTAATACGCTAAGTTATTGAAATTTATTACGATATTTAAATTGTATAAACTAAGTTGGCTCCAACCCTTTTATGTCCCACTGCTGAGCACGGGTCTCCTCTCATAATAAGAGGTGTAAGGCCATAGTCAACTACGTTGGCCAAGTGCGGATTGATAGACTTCACGCACCTTCGAAAACTTACACAGAACTATTACACGTGTAGGTGACCTCGCGGTGTTCTCCTTCGCCGTTAAGGCAAGTGATAAATAATTGCTAATACACACATAACTTCGAAAAGTTAGAGGTGCGTGCTGGATTCGAACCCCGGATACCCAGCGCGTGAGACCGGAATCTTAACCTGTCTATCACTGTTTGTTAATACTTAATTTGTATACATTTTCCTGATCCCGTTTAGTAAGCAAATCATCCGCCCACAGTGATCGTTGGTTATACATACATTGAGATAACAATTCACAAACATTGAACGCGCATACAAATATCGTCCAAAACATAACGGCATTCGGGACAAAACCGCAGATCGCGTCAGAACCAGTATTGCTTGTATAGCTTCCTATGATTTCAATAAACGGACTCCCCTTAAACATAAATAATGCATGTCGAATTTTATACGGAATTCCGTACGCCGTGATAACGATCGATAATAATGGTGCGATTCTCCGGTCCGACGCATCGTACCCCATCCCGAAAATATCGAAACTATCACACGCGGGTTGCGAACGATTCTCATCCGTAACTCGAGGGCAGAGAACGCAAATTCGAATGGAGTGCGCGGTTAAAAATGATACAGCTGAGGGTAGAACTGTGTTCAATTTAAAAGTCGAAATTAAAAACCGCAATGAATTTCGAACAGTCACTGCTTTGTTGGCGTTAATCATTGCTCCTATAGTTTCCGTGACCAATTCCATTGTTGGATTCCAATCGTTGGAACTTGACTATTGAACTTGAAATGGAACGGATTCGAAACGTTACTTTAAAGGTTTTTCATGTAATGGAAATAGCAATGTATTCAGGCCATCTGACGTTACGAGGTCAATACTGCTCTGACATCTGCATTGAACTTTTGATTGGAGGAGGAGAAAGATCAATCCTTTCTTTTGCTATTGCCGCTATTAGCCTTGAGGACCAAGTTGGAATGTCTTATATCTTGTATACTTAAAATCAGAACAAAGTGTTGAACGATACTGTGATAGGTGGTTGAACTATAGTTCGACCGGGAAGTACCACCGTCGCCCTTATAATCCGCCGCGAAGCAGTTTTTGTGTTTCGGTTGAAGAGGTACGGTTGCCGGACACACAGTGAGAGGCCATCTCAGTCCTCAGGAATAGTGATGCATTTACGTACGATCTCAGATAGAATTTCAGTCCTGTTTGAGATTAAATATTGGTGTCCATGGGCTACTGTGACCATTTAACATCAGGTGGCTTGTGTGCACGTTTGCTACATTTTAAACATAAAAAATATACGAGTCAGAAATAGATAATGGGTTGTACTGTTTTAGTGCATCATAACAAGTGGGTACATTTGAATGCATGTACCTATTCTTGTTTACTCCCATATACCCTTCGAATAAAACGAGAATTTACACACATTAGAAGTAAACTTCTTGAACGTACTATAACGGACCCGTCATCTAACTTTCCACATAACCATAAACAGGACTTAAGTCCTATCTGAGATTATACGTAAATGCGTCATCACTCCTGAGGACTAATATAGTCACCTCGCTTGTAAGTGTACACGACTGCAGCGCCTCTCCAATCGAAACAAAAGAATTACTTCACGACGGATTATGAGGGCAGCGATGGTACCTCCCCCGACGAACCATAGTTCTATCACTTTGCGACCGGATGCGATTTGCACTAGTCTCGCGCCATGTGTGTTTCAATTTAAGATTTGCTAATGTGTACAAATTTTGTTATTTCATAGACAAAACATTTGCAAAAACAAGCAAGCAAATAATGTCACAAGCAGATCCGGGTGATTTACTTTCTCTCCACAATAACCGAAACTAATTCGCTCACTTTTACTTTTGGTTTCTCATAAAAACTTGTTTTTGGGTCACAAAAAATTAATAATCAAAGATTAAAGCTACGAAAGCTCGTCACAAGCGGTAGTACCCAATTTAATAATTTCACAAGTATATTCACCTCATTTTTTAAATCTAAATGGTGTTTCAGACCTGTGAGGCTGGTGTAACCTAGGTTTCGTTGCGATAATCTAGGTGTATACGCTTTCTACTGGCAATATAAAAAAGAAATCTTTAAAATAATGAATATGATACGTATTGGATTTTTATGCAACGACAGTGTATTGTATCGAGCGCTGTGATAGAATCATAGGGGACCGCACTTGATGATTGTAGTCATACAAGTTTTAAACCTTTGAATCAGCCTGCTGTTTTCATCTATAATTGTAGATACGATTTTTAGTTTAATATTAGTGGACCTGAAATAAATAAATAAAAATTAGTAGACCAAAATTAGGTTTTCTTATGTCAGGAATGTCATGGATACATATAAACACCTGAAATAAATAAATAAAATGAATATGAAATAGCCCCACATTAGAATTCCCTATGTCATGGGTGTCAGGGACTCATGCGAAAACGAGTGTACACACACCTAGACCCAGAACAGAATCGAAATTCTTTATTTACGTGTCTGCCCGGAATCGCACCCGGATCCCCCTGCGTGTCAGACCGGTATGGTTGTCACTGCAGACTGCGTTTCGTCATCGGTTTAATTTTTATATGGGCCACGCTCTCTCC
Source organism: Phareas burnsi (assembly GCA_018249415.1). Classification (NCBI taxonomy): domain Eukaryota; kingdom Metazoa; phylum Arthropoda; class Insecta; order Lepidoptera; family Hesperiidae; genus Phareas; species Phareas burnsi. Next base: position 8,460 of record DWKL01003460.1, read on the forward strand.
CATACTGGATTCCCGGATCCGAAACTCGAACACACCTCTAGTTTTTCGTAATCAATATTTCATTTTAGTTATTAATTATTCACTTATATTGGAAAGAAAACATTCTTGGTAACCCAAGCGTTTAGTTCCGATAACTGCATAATGTACTCAATTCTGTGAATCCTCACTTAGTCAACGCGGTTGGTTATGGTCTTGGACGGTAGGTTGATAATGAATGTTAAAACAATATCGAAGGTAGACGGTGGTGGTGGTTTGGAAAGTGGTAGAATCATTTCTGGTTCGACTCTGGATGCATCACCACACCTGTGCATATCTTGTAACAGCGTCGAAAGATACTGTGTTCTCATTTGAAGGGTATTTTAAGAGGAAATCACTTACACGAAATGTTCAAAAGTTACTTACTAACTTAGTCGTGAGGTGTTTTTATTTATGTTGGAAGAGTACCACACGAGCATGCAAGATATCTGATGTTAACTGGTCACTGCAGCCCATGGACACCTACATCTAACCTCAAAGTAAACGAAAGCTTTATCGGAGGGCGTATGTAGATGCGTCATTATTTCTAAGGACTAAGGTGGTCATCCCACAGTAAGTGTACCCGGCAACCGCACCTCTCCAACTGAGACATAAAAACTGTTTCACAGCAGATTATAAGAACGGCGATCGTACTTTAAGGCAACACAGTGATTTAAGGTTCCTTTATGGTTATGGCTCTCCCTAGTTCTAGACCTTACGACTCTGTCTTCAGGGGTAGCACTTTGTGCCTGACCTCAATGCCTAGAGACGCCCAGATGTGGCCATAACTACTTACCATAAGATGGCCTGCATGCTTGTTTCCTATCTCTATACTTTAAAAAAAGGACGAATTAGTAGGTGCTTCCATGGGTTTTAGAACCAAAGTCATTTACAGTGAATTGGGAGGGCAGCGGCGGTACCACCTCAGACGAACTAAAGTTCGATTCAACTTTTTAAATTTATATAGACCTTTCTAACTTAATACTCGGGAATCGTAATGCACCTGCAACCAATTTCAGATGGGACTCCTGACCCATTTTGGGTAAGTACAAGATATCCATGGGCAGTTATGATCACATAGACTTAAGTGGGTTGCATGCTTCTTTGCTCCCTCGATTACATATATAAAAAACTGCATTAGCATATTTTCAGGTTATATAAGGTCAGATTGATATCCAATAACGAGGGGGTTATAAATATTGAAATGGTACAATAGGCTCGCAATAAAATCTGAAAAATGAAATCCACGATAAATTAGATTCACCAAAGACAATGGCGGCGGAGGATATCAATGACTTGGTAACACCACAAAAGATAAGCGATAAACTTTTATGTAGCTTAAGGAATAAAATTCTAAGGTCTCGTATCTCCAATGAAAAACGAAACTCTTATAAGATAGGAGATTTTGATAGGTGGTAGAACTATAATTAAACCCGGGACATCCGCTACCCTATCCTGCCTACTTCCCTACGCTCACAATCCGCCGTGAAGCAGTAATTGTGTTTTGGATGGAGGTATGGTTGTCGGATCCACTTACAAGCGAGCTAAACTTCTTTGTCCTCATGGCTAGCGACGCATCCACGTACGACTTTAGATAGGACTTTAGTCCTGTTTGTTCTGAGGTTGGACATGGACACCCGCATCAGAATATTATCCCTTTTAGATGTTTAAATGCTAACCAAACCTTTATTGATAAAACCAGTCATTATTTTGATAGTTAATATTTTGACATATACCCTTTATTTCGATGGCCATTAATCGCTGATAGTAAAACACGTCCTTTATAAACCTGAATTAAAAATAGCCGACGACTTAAAGCGACATCCACGTGTGCCGGATGTTGGTCTCACAAAGCCATTCAATCTTTTATTCATTTTTTTATTTTTATTCTAAATTTTGAAAAGATTTGCGGTGTACTGCCAAAAGGCTAAAGCTCTGAATATATTATTTATGTTTTTGGAAGCTCTTGTTAACTTGCGTTTATTTTATAAGGACTTTGTTGGGTCACTAGATTATATTACGTCCGTGGGTTCGTTTGCACTTAATAATAGTTATGATGTACGTGATATGGTCGATGTGAGCATTCTTTGGAAGTATGTATCTAATGTACAATAATTATGCGAGAATTTCAAGTCATAAGTTCTGGTCATAATATATCTTTCACAAACTGTATCAATATTGATACCTTGAACAATTTCTGTAACATGTAAAATTAGCTTTTTCAAGTTTTAATTAAAAATTCGTTGTAAAAACTTTTTATATATAAAAACTTTTTACAACGAAAATGTTTACAGATTCTGCAAAATTACCAGAAGATAATCCATTCGCTCATTATTCCTTGTCTGTATGTCTTGGCCTTAAATGATCAATAAAAAGAACACGACAATTTTATTCCTCAAACAAGAAAAAAATACACGAAACAGGCGGCTCCATTCACTCGATTCTTGCGAGAATTTCTTCAATGGCCCTTCGAGTCGAACAACTTTAAGATTCGTCCGGGAAGTTGGCAAATCTTAAAACATTTCATTTAATGCGTACGACGTTTTAGTTTGAATAACAATGATACTTTGCTGTTACATTTTAAAATTACAATTTCTTTCTATTTTTCTTTACCTAATACCCGTAATAAACAAATGTTACCCGTGTTAATTTGTTAGAGCAACTTACCATCATTAATGACGAATTTATTGAACACGCAATAAATATATTTATATTTTATTTCATAGTATATTTTGTTGTGTGATATCTTTTTATGTTACTACTTTATTAAACAAGCACGCAGCCTACCTGGTTACTGCGACCCATGGTCATCCACATCTAACCTCAAACTGAACTGAAGTCCTATTTGAGTTACTGACTGACTGTATGAAAACGGACTTCCCATGCTACTGCTCTAAGGTCACTACGGGGATAAGGTGTGGTAGTTGGGGAATTCGGGCCTTGAGGGTTCCTCTTTGCCCGGGCAGTTCTCGGGGGGCTATCACCTCCCGGTGATATTGATATTACTTTATAATAATATAATGATG
>DWKL01003461.1:0-11499 GCA_018249415.1 Phareas burnsi
GCACTTGGCCAGCGTGGTGGTCTATGGCCTAACCCTTCTCATTGTGAGAGGAGACCTGTGCCCAGCAGTGAGACATTAATGGGTCGATGATGAAGGATATTTACTATATTTGTATTATATGACCCACATTATACGAACCAAAAAACTTAGGTGACATTAGAAACAAAATTAATTATGGATATTGAATAGTGTATTAACAAAAAAATAAACAAGGATCCTTTAAAAAAATAAAACATTATACCAAATAGGGACATACATCAATGATTGAATTTACAACGGTATTCACAATACAAACTATTTATCACTTTTGTATGTAATAAATACATTTAGAAATCCATATCTATTATTCATTCGTCAAAAAATAAAATAGACGCTGAACATTTGATTTGGTCACAAAAATACTATGTTGAGCTTAACACTCCCGTGCGCCCCACCTATGGTTCTGTCTTTTCATGTGACGATGTTGACGCGCATGTTCCATTCTCTATATTTAACTACAATAACTTTTAAAAAGTATATACTTAAAACTTTAAAATAAATCTTCAAATAAGTAGGTCCGATAACTACATGATATATAGATAGATTTATAGATATAGATTAACTAAATAAATACACACATAACATTTTTATCAATTTTTCAGCCTAATGTGATACCTTATATCTATTTAATGACTTCGTAACGATAATTTATGAATAATTATGCCACTTGGCGAATAATATTTGATAATAACTTTGTGGTACATTAAGTAGCACGTGTGTTCGTAAATAATAATACAATCACTGTATTATCTATATACTAAGGAGAAACGGCGCACAGAGAAATTGATACGAAAAAATTATAAACCATTATTCTTTAAAAGTTTCATCCTACGTAGATACAGTTTAACTGATCAAATAACTTAACTGGTAACTCGAGTAATACACGTATTCTGGTGTTTTTGAGATAAGTTGCCTTGTGTATAAACCAGCGCTCTGCAGTTTATATTTGACACACAATGGTCTCGTAGATAGTGGTACCCTTAGCTATATAAAATTAATAATCATATAAAATAATTTAATATTGCATTGAATAAATATGAATATTATTAATCAAGACCAGCACACTGTATCAACGAACTTTTGTAAATATTGTTTTGTAAAAAATGTCTATTTCTAGTTCATAAGATAATGTTCACTCCATGAGAGCCCTTGAAGACGCCGAAAGCGATTATTAAAAAGGGAGTGTTTAAGTAGGATGTACCCCTTATGTCAATGGTTCCTAGCTTTTGTACAATAATGGAAGGACAAAACGCGTCAAAGGCTTTTCTTGGTATAGGTTTCTAGTTACTTTTTTCTGTCATTAAAGTGGTAATCAATTTCGAATAAACACATAAATTCGAAGTAAGAGGTGCGTACGAGATTCGAACCCCGGATTCCAAGGGCAATAGGCCGAGATCTTACCACTACGCTATCAGTGCTGGTATTACAACATAAACACAAACGACAATTACATTAATAATTTGCAAAAAGGACTTATGTTTCTTATCGGCTTTCGGTTTACAAAAAACACAATTCTGACGTCACTCTTTAAAGTCAAATTAATAGCGATAAACCGCTCCTCATAATATTTAAAGATAATATTTTTTTATGTGAGAAGAGTAGCAGCCGGTCGTGCAGGCCGCCTGATGTTAAGTGATCACTGCAGCCAATGGACACCCACAACTAATCTCAAACAAAACTGAAGTTCTATCTGAGGTCGTACGTAGATGCGTTACTCCCGAGAACTAAAATGGTCCCCCACTTGTACCCGACAACCCCACCACTCTACCCGATACACGAGAATTGGTTTACGGCGGATTTTGAGAGCGGCGATGGTGCCTTATTATACCAATAGCGTACCTCAATTCTACTATCTATTAAAATACATTTGAATAAGCAAAGATAGCCTAGTGGTACAGATTTCGGCCTCTCACGCTGAGGGTCCGGGGTTCTAACCCTGCACGCACTTCTAATTTTTCGAACTTAAGTGCGTATTAGAAATTAATGATCACTTGTTTTACCGGTGAAGGAAAACATCGTGAGGAAACCATCACGCCTGAGAGTTCTTTGTAAAGTTCTCGGTGTGTGAAGTCTACCAATCCGCACTTGGCCAGCATGGTAGACTATCGTCTAACCCTTTTCATTCTAAGAGGAGACTTATGCCCAGCAGTGAAACATTAATGGGTTGCTGATGATGGTGACGAAATTTAAACAAATAATCATTTATTTATAAAGAATAATACAAGCATTAAGAATTGATTTAAGTACTTTAATACTATTAGAGATATCATATTTCCATAAAAGTTATTCATGATTGATTATCACCAATTCATTATTTTCCGTCATAATTTAAAGTGGCAATATCAACATTATAACCCTTGTCACTGGGTCCCGTGGAAACTGGACCGAAAATAAAATTTCCCGGCGCGCTAGGATCGTCACTGTTGAAGTAGTCCTTCCATAGCTCCTGGAACTCCTCCCAGGAGATGGTGGGTTTTCCCTTGGCGGCCTTCTTGAAGCTCGTGACGGTATCGTTTCTGTCTACGAAGAACGACACGTGGACTGACGAGAACTCGTCGGCATCTATCACACCGTCGCCGCCGTCGTCCAGCAACTGGAAGTTGTATTTGCAGTACAGGCTCTGCCACTCTAGAGGGGAGGACGGGTTCTTTGCGAACTGGTCCCACATGGCTATCCACTCACTGAGAGACACTTTGCCATTGTGAACCTTGCTAGCGTGTTGCAAACTGTCCCAGATCTTCATCAGGGCGCCTTTTATCTCTTCGTATTTAGCGTCGCCCGGACGCCGTCTCCTGAGTTCCGCGGTGGAGTGAGCGGTAAATTCGAAGTCCTTCTTTTCTAGGAAGTTGCTTACTTCTTTTCCACAGAATTCTTGAAGCATGTGGAACTGGTAGATTATCTTTTTCTTCCTGAACTCGGCGTCCATTACAGATCTTGTGTGGTGCGAATTAATTTCACAATGATTGTGAAATTTACTCACATATTTGGTGATTATATTTGTTATCTCAGTTTTACAAATCAGGATAACGTTGTCATTTATGGTTATCATTCGCTATCTTTTTTATTCGCTTATTTTCTTTTGTTTTACGTAAATAATAAAAATACAATATACAGATACTATTTGTCATTTATTTCTATGAAAAACTAGATGAAAATTATTCAAGATATCTATAGATAGATCTAATTTGGTAATCTATAAGTACCTATATATTTTATCATAATCGTATCAAGCGATTATAGCTTCACAGTTGGTCACAAGTTGCTTCTCAAAATTAGATAGTCCACCTGTTATTATCTGGTTACTCTTATAAACATTCACATCTAATCTAAAATCTTAATCTTTATCTATCTATGAATTTAATACTTTTATTTATCATAAGAAATACTTTAAATTATAAATATGTGAATTGTTTGTATTGTTTTAAATCTTGTAGTTTGTATCTGTAATTAGGGTGACACTCAGCATGTAGTTGTGAAGCTGTTTTCAATATAGCTGACTGGTATCTACCATGTTAGTGCAACAAATAAATAAATAAATAAAAGAAGACTTAATCCTATTTCAGGTCACACGCAGATGCGTTACTACTCCTGAGGACTAAGACGATCGTACTGGCAGACTAGAAGTGTGCCCGGCAACCGCATTTCAGCAACCGAAACACAGGAATTGCTTTACGGCGGACTATGAGGGCAGAAGTGGTACTCCCCCGGTCGAATTATAGTTCTATCATCTATTAAAATTATTAGCTATGTACGGATTGGCACTTCACACGTCTTTGAGAATATTTTACAATAGCACGTCTCACGTATCTAAGAGAGGCCTTTGCGAAAGTTCCACGGAAACTCTGAATAACATGTAGTCCATGTGGACTAGCATGTAGCGATATCTCTGAATGATCTCAGGACCCCAATCGTTTTTCAGGACCAGGACATCAGACCAGGATTCCTAACATTTTCTACACTCCTAGTCCTACACAGCATTCCGTATCGTGAGTGTTACGACGGCATATAAAGACTGGTACAAAAATACCGTTATCTAACACCTAGCCGATTTCAATATTTTGATGTTTTCGGGATCACTGAAGTACGAATTAAATGTTTAACTATTTTAAAGCGCTCTGTTATATTTATTTTCGATAGCACAAGCTCTTGAATATGAAGTTTATTTACTAAAATAGCAATATTTAAAAAAATACCCTCTTTTTTATCATAACTCAAAAAGTTTTAGTGTGTGACGTCAGAGTACATAAACTATCTGATCCAGACCAGAAATATATAGATTTCTTGTCTTGTCATCATTTAAATATCAATCTGGGTGAAAATCCAAACCGCAATCCTGTGCACGTCAAGTGGGAATTGTTACCGCTCTCCACACTTATCGTCAATTACTAATTGCATAACATGAAAATACCAAATAGTAAAGGAAGTTGAAATTGTCCTCCCATCCTGGCCACGTCTACAGCAAGGAATGTCGCGATAGTACAGTATATTATTTTAATACTGCACACAATGGCGTCCGCGTAAGACGACCTCTTTACACTGAGCTAATCCGAGACGGAGTCTGGGCGCGTCTCCACTGTCCACTACGACACAGCAATACACCGTTAGATTTAACACATTGACTGGGGCGCTAATATTCGAAACGATCCACCCATGACGCGCGTATCGCTACAGGCGTGTTCCAGTACGGCACCACACACCGTATGCGTGCGAGCTGCACGGGTGGCGCGAACAGTAAAACGGGACAGGTGCGTTTGCCGCAGTCAATGTGTTAAGCTAACAGTTTTTAAGCAACCCGTTTTTATGTCAGGAGCACGGGTCGCTTCCTTCAACTGAGGGAGGCCTGGAGAGTACAGCACAACGCTGCTCCAATGCGGATTGTCGGAGATACGGAGTTTTGGAATAATGCTACATTTTGCAAGAGTCCCATAACAAAGCGTCACGTAAATGATTCAGAAAGAAACCATAGTGTAATGTATAGATATATAAATATAGGTACATACATACAGATACATACAGATAACAATCCTTGGGTCTCCTACACCGCGAGGACAGAGAACATTACATATAGGCAACATTTATTAAAGATACAACTCTTCGCGGTTCGACCGCGGCGGCTCCACCCTTATATCAATTTCTACTTAACAGTGATATAAGCTGTTGTTCTTTTGCTTAAAAGGTGTGTTGAACCAGGCATCCCATCTTGGTCCTCAGGATCCGCAAGGCATCTGTAATCGAGCTCAGGCAGGCCACTTTTCCTATTTGGAATCGGTTAATAACTCCATAAATGGCAGAAAGTACGTATGCTCATTTACTGCTTGTCACATAAAAAAAAAATGTATGCGCAAACAACTAAAGAACATACCACAAATGTACAATTTCCCGTTGCTCTAATGCCTTTAGTCAAGGTGCTCAAAGTATCCCCCTTTACGCAATTTTTAAGAGACCTGTTCCGCTTTTCCCCACTTAACGTCGTCTGTCAAGACCTGAGCTGGATTGAGCAATCCTCCAGAGGTCTAATGTGGCCTAGCCCAAAAGTTTGCGAACAGAAGCCCGTGAAAGCAGGAGACCGATCGTCGAGCGCGATAACGCTTAAATATCTGGTAATACCTCCAGTATTACCGGACGTCGAACCTCGAACTGAATGCCGTGTGAAGTGCGGCAGTGGGAACGGTCCCCGCGAGCAATACCGCAGTCGGTGCGGCCCGCCCGCGTCACAATGCACCGAGGTAATACTACATACGCTATTATTTAGTTACGACCTTACGGCGCACTTGCGGGCCCGCTCGTATTGAGAATATTTTTTTCAATACATTACGTTCCTACGTGCAATGAATGAGTTTTAAAAGCTGTTTTCAGAGCAGAGCACTTCTCGGTTGGATGGCACAAATGGCACAACCATTTTTGCTTCCTTTTATTTTGATCCCTTTTACGTACGGTGTTTTGGTTTGAACTTGAACATATTTAGCAATTCTTCATTTTACAGGTTATTGGTTAAATAGTGCACTCTGGAGCCGTAGTTTTACTATTAACATAAACGATTTGCTTCTATCGTTTTTGTAACATATTTTGAAAAATAGTCAGAGAGCCACGTGATGTTATGTAGTCACTGCAACCCATGGACACCTTCATGACTAAGATAGCCGCCTCGTTTGAAATGAATTGAAATGACGGAAGATGAATCAATTTGAATGTCACAACCACAACCAATGGCAACCACACCTCTCCAACCGAAATGCAAAAATGGCTTCACCGCAGATCGTGAGCGGTACACTTTCATGAACGAACTATAATTCTACCACCTATGTAAATGTAATTTTAATTAAATTTTTATGTTATATACCTGTATGCTAACTACATATCCATGAAGGTATTATTTATGTCTTATAACAGGAGTGTTAGATGTCCAAGGGCAGCAGTGACCACTTACTATCATGAAGATGTTACTTAAGTTTTTGTACTATAAAAAATTCATTACCTGCCGCAAGATCATTTAGATTAATTATTATTTATTAGGCTTAGGAAGAAGCAAATTAAGCTCCTAGTAGTAGCAGCAATAGTACCAACTCAATTGAAACACGACAATGTTCATCACTTCGACTTTGATTATATACTTGACTAAATAGACAATTGCGGATAAAAATCGTAGGGGAAAAACACTCCAACTGCTAACGATTGTTGCCACACGTCACTTTCAACACTTTTTATATAAGATCTAACTATGAGTAGATATTTTTCTAAGTTCAAATAACTTGTCAAAATGTGGACATTAATATTAAATACAATCAGTACTATGGCTTGTGTGTCAAGACTGGGCTATTTTGGACCACTTCTGTAAACGTTGACACAGAGCCGTGCGGTATCTAGTCAAATATATAATCTTAGCAACTAAGAAATATTCTGAATGAAATATTGTGTAAATAATTGTTAAATAAAAATAATTATTTTGGTAATTGAAAAATATTGTGACCAAAACGGATATTTTAATCATAGTAACCTCATAATCCGCCGTGAAGCTATTCTTATATCGTTTGAAAAGGTGCGGTTTTCTCGAACACTACAGCGAGGCGGCCATCTTAGTCCTTAATAGTAGTGACGCATCTACGTACGGCCGCTTAGACTTCAGTCGTGTTTGAGATTAGATGTGGGTGTCTATGGACTGCAGTGACCACTTAACGTCAGGTTTGTTACTCTTGCACATATATAAAGAAGGGATTTTTAACGCATTTGTCTTGATAATAGCAAATGAGTGTTTGGATTTATAACAAATCATTGCGTAAGTCTTAGCGCTGTATTGTTTGTTGATTCTATTAAAATTAGCACAATCTTAATCGTCGGAACAAACCGTTTTCATGGTAATTGTGAATAATAGCCCTCTCACTCACTACCCCTTTTAAGGGAACACAATGGCATAATAACCTTTCCACGGATATGAATTAGCAGCCATACAGGTGCCTATAATATAATATATGGAACGCGTAATACTAAATTTAACTAGTTGTACCTGGCCACACGTTGCTGCGCCTCAGGCGGATTGATTGAAATGTAAAGAAAAGAGATATCACATTTCAAATAGCGTTTTTAAAGTAAACTTTTTTTAGTATAGAATGAAGACATGTGCGTAGAAATTAATTATCACTTGCTTTAACGGTGAAGTAAAACATCATGAGGTCACCTACACATCTGACAGTTATTTGTAAAGTTCTCGAAGTTGTGTGAAGTACACCAATCTGCACTTGTTCAGCGTGGTGGACTATGGCCTAACGCTTTTCATTCTGAGAGGCGACCAGTGCCCAGCAGTAGGCCATTAATGTGTTAATGAGGATGATAAGCGTGACATCTACATTCCAGAAGTATATATAACACGCGCCTCTTTAAACATAACGCTGTCTCAAAATTTCATAGCAATTGGTAAAAACCTTTAAGAGATTAGGGATTTTGTTTTACATTTATATTTTTAATTATATATATTATTAATTTAACTCTCGTTTGGCAAATCTAGATTAATTAGTTTTAGTCTAACCGTTAACAGAATAGTTTTGACTTCTCGTAAATTTATCCGTTTGATGAAATACGTGACTGTCCCGTTTAATACGTTATTCATGGCTACAGTAGTGGATATACACCGAGAGCACAATTGACCAAAACACATAGCATAAATACATCACCCGCATCAACCAGTCCCACTGCGAAGCACAGGTCACCTTTCAGAGCGCGAAGGGTTAGGCCATAGTCTACCACGCTAACGAGGTGCGGACCAGTAGACTTCAAGCACCTTTGAGAACTTGATGAAGAAATCAATAGGTGGTAGAACTATATATAGTTCGTTCGGGGAAGTACCACCGCTGCCCTCATAATTCGCCGTGAAGCAGTTAGTGTTTCGGTTGGAGAGGTGCAGTTGCCGGACACACTTACAGCGAGGCGACCATCTTAGTCCTCAGGAGTATTGACGCATTTATGTACGACCCCAGGTAGAACTTCAATTTATTTTAAGGTTAAATATGGGTGTCCATGGGCTGCAGTAACCAGTTAACATCAGGTGGCCTGCACGGTCGTTTGCTACTTTTCTAAGATAAAAAAACTCTCAGGTGTGTAATTTTCCTCACAATGTTCTCCGTTACCTTTATATCATGAAGTATCATTATTTTGTATAGGAATGTACGTAACTATGTGTAATAGTTTTGGTACTCAAAAACGCAAATATTCCAATGATTCAAACCCCAAACCCCCAGCGTGAGGTACAAAAATATTACGACTAAGCTATCAGTACGTTTAGTACGATCATAAACCTAATATCAAATTTACAGTTATAATTTATATTTAGTTATAATTATTACACAATTTATGAAGCATATTTTATTTCCGTTCGGTAAAAGAGGAAACTGCCGTCCTTAATTTAAAATGTCGTTATCCAACATCTAGCCGATTTCGACATTTTAAGGTTTTTGTAAACAGTAAAGTAATTAAAAATTTGACTATCTAAAAGACCGCTTATCTATTTTTGATTTGATTGAGATTAGATCTATTTTTGATACCTCAAACTCTTCTACACGACGTCTATTTATAAAATGGCACAAATTTTTAATAATTACTCTGTTTTGAGTCGCGACTCGAAGTTATTTTAGTATTTAACGGTCTTATAGCGTACGACGGCAGAATAATCAAAAAGCTTTCTTTTAGGTTATTTTAGTATATTGTTCTGCGGTAGCAAGTACCCGAGGCATTGTTTTGTACCGCAAACAATAGCTCACGAGGTCATACGAGAACTTTAAGTTACAGTTTCAATTCCATTCTCAGTGCACATTGTAACACAGAAACATTTTACGTTTAAAAACTATTAACGGGTGCCTTGCATCGGTTCCCGATCCGAAATGCACTCGCTTGCACTCCATTCGAGTGCCGCTCCGATAATTACAGCGCCGGGCTGTCGGTGAGCCGGTGGGTAGCGCGGAATGGGCTGGGTTCCTTCGAAACAATACATCATAAACTTGGTGATAACTGAAGAGCAATAGCTTTGATTTTTATTAGAAGACCAGCAAGCCGCCGTGCAGGTATCTGATATTAAATTTCAGTCCATGGAAACCCACATTTAACATCAAGTAATATTTGGGGGTGTACGTAGATACGTTGTTGTTCCTGAGGAATAAGACGGGCGCCTCGCTGTAAGGGCACCCTACAACCACTCCTCTCCAACCCAAACATAGCACTGCTTCATGGCGGATTACGGGGGCGTTATTGCTATCTGTAATGTAATTAGACCTTATTATTCAATGATCGATGAATAAGTTAAGCCTTTTCAACACGCCGTGTCTTCACCGATCCCTGAGAAATTCTTAATGTTGATTTTTACTGTTCTTCGTCTAATTACGTAGCTGTGTTTGTATGAGCCCACGACGATCACGACAAGGAATAGTAGTACGAGGCTGTGTGTTAAAAAATAAATCAATGAGCTTTCGTTCTTAATGATTATTTCCGAACTGCTATGAGCCAATCACCCAACCTTCGGTGTGATCGAGCGACCGCTCTACTGGTCTCACCATAACGGACACACCGAAAAGCGAGAACACTACACTGGAAAAACCATGAGATTTCCAAGAACATCTTCAAAAATAAATATTACGACCAAGAAGAATTGCGAGATAATTTTGATATAGCTTGATCTCGTATCATAAACTTTATAGACTTAGGAACTATAACAGACTTAAGAAATTCCCGCATGAAAGTTGAAAAACTGTTCGAGGAAATCTTAATTACCTCATAACATGTATTACTTACTTTACGTAATCGGTATCATATATAAAACTCAATGACTGATATAAAGTATATAATTACTTTATAGTAAATCAAACAAACGTATTTACTGGAATGTATATAGCGTGCAATGAAAGTAATATTTAGTTGTGGGACCCTAAAATAAAGCGCAGTTTTCGAACGGAATGGAGATAGATTGTCGAAGGGAGAGATAATTGTTGAGCGTTTTAATGTAAGCACAATATCGACGCCATTACCACACGCTTTTTGGATATGCAAAATGTTAGGATTTGCGGCAACACTGAAATTCTGCAATATTTAATGTTCTATCGCCTACAGACTTGTTTACAATGCTATCGTCTACGATGATCGACCACAGAAACTACAGCAGTTCCTGATTGAAGTCCAGAGGGACGACCGCAACACCTGTTCCTGCCTTAGTTTAACTCAAAATCAATGTTCAACACTACTGTTCTGGTTTGAAAGGTGTGCTAAGTGAGAATTACCCGAGGCACTTAGTTCCAAAGGGTAGCAATCCATTTATTTCCTATTTTGAGTTTACTACAGATGTCTGTAGGCGACCACTTACCATCAGGTGAATTGTATGCGTTTGCTAAGGAGCAAGCTTTTGCGTTTGGAAGGCCAAGCTATGAAAAAACGATGCAATATATAATTTTCATTTAGGGTGAAAACCCTAATGGTTGATTCTTTAAGTCACGTGGCTCTATTCTGATCAGCTCTGATCTGGTTTGTGAGGATATTGTAAGTTCTTAAAACACGGCGTAGAAAAGCTCTTATTTAATTAACATTAACGTCTGTGGAACGTCCAGGGGACAGTGGCCGCTCACCATCAGGTCACCCCACTGCTTTAGCTGAACAATATAGCATATTTGTGTCACCATTATTTTTGTGTCACTAATCTCGAAAAAGCCTGAACAGATTTTGGCGAGACTTTTACGCAATGGTACGTAAACGTACGTTTCGATAGTGATGTGATGTTGGCGAATTTAACACATTGACTGCGGCAAACACACCTGTCTTGTTTTACTGTCCGCGCCACCCGTGCGGCTCGCACGCATACGGTATGTGCCGCCGTACTGGAACTCGCCTGGAGCGTTAAGCCCCGCACGGGTGGATCGTTTCGAATATTAGTGCCGCAGTCAAATATACATTTTATTCGTTCGCGTTCCCGTCCGCGGTCGTCCATCTAAT
>DWKL01003462.1:0-11497 GCA_018249415.1 Phareas burnsi
CTTTTTTGTTTACCATATCACGACACACCACACTAACTGTATCTTTACGCACCGAACTTTGCACTATTTGCGGTTTATCAACTAGTTCAAAAAAAGAAGGTTGACCACTGGCTGAACGGGGATTCTATGGTCTTCATCATCAGAATAGCTCAACGATATCAGAATTTACATTTTTATTCAAAACTTTGTTTCACCACTAATGGACTATAGCATTACGAGAAACCAATATATATAGCATAAAACACTTTTTTAATAGAATAAGATATATCCCGATATGTAATATATTTCCAAACAGTTCAGTTTGGGTAGCGAGACGAGGACGATCGCGGGTGCACGGAGGAGGGGAATGAAGGGTAATATAAACTTGAAAATTTGTCAAAATTAAATTTTAGTGTGGGACATACATATCAATCGTGTTATATTTCATACTTTGGGATATAATAGCTATCCATTATATTGTACCGCATAGCGAAGGGCCGATCTTAGGGTCCGACACGCTAGATTGCTCATTACGCATGTGCCACGGACCTGTTTCGTGAGGATCGTGTTATGTTGGCGGAAATACCAGTTAATGACTACCTGAAACTAGACACTAGGCAATATAGCCGGGGGCTAGATGAGTCAAAGGTACGTAAACTTTTAATATTTTTTAAAGGAACAGAAAGAAAGTTAGTGAGCGAGCATACTATCACCATAATGGATAATGCCATTCATGAACATCTGTGACCAACCACAATTATTATGGAAGCTACTATATTGTCTCGAAGACAATGTGGTATGCTCCATACAATACATCTTACTGAACCCTCGACACAAACCACACTAAAAAGATATTTTTTTAAACGAGCAGCAACCTAACCCTACTTGCCACCTGATTTTAAGTGGTCACTGCAACCCATAGACACCGACATCTTACCCCAAACAGGACTGGAGTCCTATTTGAGGTCGTACTTAGATACGTTGCTACTAATGATGACTAAGATGGTCTCGTTGTAACAGTATCCGGTTAACGTAATTCTCCAACCGAAACAAGGATTGCTGCACGGCGGATTATGAAGGCGGCGGTGGTACCTCCCCGGGCGAACTATAGTTCTATCACCTATTTAAATCAAACGAAATCAAATTTACCAGATCAAAAACAATGCCGCAGTAAGACAAATAATCATGGTAGCGTTATAATAGAGGTATTATAAAATACAATACAAACATTATTTATTGTACACCACAAGAAATAAAACATACATTATATATACAAACGTAAAACAGTGGGTAACGATTTCTTCCAGACAATCTTTGGGTAGAAAACATGGTAGAAGAGAAGAGGAAAAAAAGGCTAGGGATTTTATACTTAATACATTGCTCAATAACAATACATAAACCAGTATAACAAAATTCGTACCATAATACAATTAAGTAATACATTTATAAACGTAAATTGTGGCCCAAGTGAAATAGCATTACAATACGAAGACGTTTCAACGCGGAGCTGGTTTGCAAAAATAGGTAAGTTTTTTTGCCGGTGTCGTGGCAGAGCCTTATAAAGATACCGAGTGTGCAACCCGCTATCGTAAGAGATAAGTGAGAAATAAATAATGTTCTAAAAATAAATCTTTTCAGCTCTATAAATTGGCGGAGTTGTTAGTTTAACAAATAAAATAGATAAATAGAAAAATACAAGAAAAAGTAAATCTGTGACACTTTAATACAAAATCAGGGTTCGGAATGAAAACAAAGTAATAAATACAAAAAATAAAAATACAATCGTAGGTAATCGAAAGTTAAATCTTCACAAATAAGTTTTCCATATAACAAACGCCAATTATCAAAATTATTTTCTAACAATAAGCTGACTACTTGTCGTAAATGATACGTTGGACCATTATCATGCTTTCAATGGAAGAAACTCCATAGAAAGAGCGGTCACCGAATGCCGACGCGAAAACAAAGCTAAATATCTCAAGAGTTCGTTGTTATTGCATGAAGAATATACGGGGGCGAGTCGAGATAGCTAATACACAAGAACAAATTCCCTTGCCGGCTTATTCGCGTCTTGAAAAGCGTTTAAATGCTCCAAGTGCTCCAGGAGATGCAACAATGCAGATCGAATATCATCGTGACTGTTAGAACCCATCGATATTATAAATGGGAGTGTATTTCATCGTTCCAATTGAAATAAATTTATTCATTTTAACAGAGTGGCTTTTCATAAATTAAATTTCATTTTCGAAGCAGTATCACTTTGAGGGATTATTAGAGTATTGCCTGCTATAGACTTTTCAATAAATATGGTCATTGAATTGCTAATTGTTGTGTTCTTAAATGTTCATTACTAAATTTGACATTATGAATACCTAACCTTATATTTAAAACGTTTCATAGATTTGTAAAAAGGCGAGAGAGGAATTTTAAAAATCGACTAATTGAACGGTAGAAGCCTTGACGTCGCACTGAATCGTCACGGATTACCGCAAAACCTGTTAAAACGGGACAATTCTTTATAGGCACTTCCCGGACTGACTACAGATACGGCGCGCACAGCTAAGTGGGCGCAAAAAAGAACGAGGGCCGAACTGGCCCTTCTATGCATAATAGGTTTTTCAATAAAGTGACCCACCGCCTTGAAATGTCACGTTTTTAGTGATCTTCAGAATGCTTTACCAGTTGCTATTTTTTAAAATAGCAACAGCAGTGATAGCCTAGTGGTTAAGATTCCGGGCCTCGGAATTATAACTTGCTTAACGTTAAAGGAAAACATTGTGAGGAAACTTACACATCTGAGAGTTCTTTGCAAAGTTCTCGAAGGTGTGTGAAGTCTACCAATCCGCACTTGGCCAGCGTGGTTGACTATGGCCTGACCCTTTTCATTCTGAGAGGGGACCTATGCCCAGCAGTGGTCATTAAAAAATGAACATTAAACATGTCTTCCGTGTTTCGATTCAATTTTTACGAATGAACCACAAGTTCAATCGTGTACATTGTTATAACGACGATCCGTATACCACGCTCCGGGTCGAACGCACGATATATGCCTAACTCGAGATGAAAAGATCCGTTTCTAGTATCGCGGCGTTTAATAACGTAGCGTGGAAGTATTCATTACAGGTAGGATGTTGAGTTAAATGCATAGCAGTTGGTACGGTACTCGAATAAGCGTGACATACGGCCGGTCCTGCCTTATCGGACTATCTGCCGCGTACCGTGCACGTGCCTTCGCATACGCAGATGAAAGAGCGTCGATAGCAGATATCGCATACAATATTGCAGCGTACATTACGCACACCTAAAACACGAAACCACATAAAATAGCACTCACAGTTTAGATGGAAATCTTCAGCGTTGTTCGTTTCGTTCCTCGCAATCCAATAGAGCAAACATTTATTATCCAACGGCCGTACCCAAGTTTTCGTAGCACGCATTTCACCAAATGAATATCGTAAAAGTATATTGTTCATTTTCTATAACGTCTTCGAACGTATTTTGCAAGCTCATGAGATTGAAAAACTTAATGTGATCGACCTGTCATGTTTCAAGTTATTATTACGGCGGTGGATGGGAAGCGCAGTGTACAGGAAATTGAATTACAAGGGATCAGCCCTTACCATTAGTGTGAATGGCTTAAACAGCGAAACAGCTGGGTAGGCTCACACGTTGGCAATATCATATACGATCTCGGTAAAATCTATGTGCGTTGAGCGCGATAGTATTTTACGGGCATAATACGCGTGGACCACGCATCGGTCGTGGTCGTGACGTACTGATAGATGTAATATGCGATAAATTCAATTTATCTTATTAGGGGACGTTTATCGAGGCGTGGCTGCCGGCCCGCGATGATCGGAAAGCTCTCTATTGAATGAGTTAGATTATCGACTTCTTGGCAAATAGGTTATATCATTTATCACGTCCTACGCATTTAACTGCAAACAGATCAAATATTTAAGATTTGAAGCTAATATTATCGCGGAAATTATAAATTTTAATTACGTTACGGGTACTCACGATATGCAGTTAGTACCCGTTACGTAATTAAAAAGATCAAATATTTGATATTTACATTAACTTACTGAGTTTCAAATATTTTTAGAGCCGTTGCATTTTTTTTCACTGAACAATAACCTATTGCAAGACCTTTATATATATTTTATGTTACAACTACGTCGGCGATATAAAAATAACAGCGATATACTTAATTATAAACATCCATATTATTTTATGAACCAATTCGAATACCAGTTCAAAATGGATAGGATAGACGTCGCAACATGACAACAAAAGCAAGTTGTTGAAGAATTCCAACACGTCTTCGCGCCACGGCTCGGTTTATTTTGTGCCTTGTTCGGGACTCGTTAGCTGCTGAGGGAGCAACAAATCCCCGTCAGACGCGAACACGACAACCTGCAACCCGATCCGGAGAGCACGCCACTTGTTACGGGAATATTGTGCCGAAGCTCACTGCAAGCAACTCGGCCCCAGAAAATAAGGACTCAGTACAAGCACTCACGGTCACGGGAATATACTAAAAGATGTCTTTTTGAGCACAATATAATCAACATCGTACTTACGGAGTAATAAATAACACCCAAGATATTGTTAGAATTTAGCTCTTTTGTTTGTTTAATGTTCTACAGCGATGTAGGAATATTCGCTAGATTAAATTGATGCCAGTTCTGTTACGAAATTCAAGAATTTGTCATAAATATACTTTAGGTGTGTAAGCCGTGATAGTCTAGTGGTTACGATTCCGGCCTCTCACACTAAGGGTCTAGGATTCGAACCCCGCACACACCTCTGATTTTCGAAGTTATGCGTATTAGAAATTCATTGTCACTTGCGTTAACGGTGAAGGGAAACGTCGTGAGGAAACCTACACATCTGAGAGTTCTCTATAAAGTTCTCGAAGGTGTGTGAAGTCTACCAATCCGCACTAGGCCAGCGTGGTGGTATATGGCCTAATCCTTCACATTCTGAGGAGACCCGTGTCCAGCAATGGTACATTAGTGGGTTGATGATGGTGAGCCACGCCTAACAGTAGGACATAAAAAGGGTTGAAGCATAATTTAGGTACAAAATAATATTTATTAGCCCACAAGGCATACTTATTGATGACAACGTATTGGTTCTCGACAAGCCTTTTCATATTGAATAACGTAATAGAAAGGAAATAAGATATAAAACTTAAAGCATGTCACGAAATGAAACGATACTTGGCGACTGGGAAGAAAGATCCTTAGAGCTAAGAAATAAAGAATTATTAATAAAGCACTTGAAACTGTCGATAACAGAGCATGTTTCGAAAGGCAGTCTTAGCTACGTCAAAACTTCGTTGAAGCTTTCTGAAGACGAAACTATACTATAAAGGTATTATCTAACAGAGAGCAAGTAACGAGTAGAGAGTCTGAGAAATTGGTTTCTCGTTAGCGGGATCCTCTGTTAAATTGCCATCGTCACGTGCATGCCGTATGCCGGAAAGTAGCAGTATTTGCGCTCAAACATTGCTCTGTGGGATTGAATAGTAGAACCAGGCGTACTTAGTCTTCAAGGTGAGGTATATGTGAGCAACCGTTACAATCCCTTCCACCGTAGATCTAATCAAAATCGCTTGAGCCATAGATAGTTTATAATAGAATAGAATAGAAAAAAGAAAAAATAACATATAAGCGACAAAATGCAGTTATGACGAAATTAAATGAAATGAAATCAAAATATTTTTATACAAAGTACGTTCTTTTCAGAATTTTTTTTGCACGTCAAGAAAGTAGACCCACGGCCGAAGG
Organism: Phareas burnsi; assembly: GCA_018249415.1. Taxonomy (NCBI): domain Eukaryota; kingdom Metazoa; phylum Arthropoda; class Insecta; order Lepidoptera; family Hesperiidae; genus Phareas; species Phareas burnsi. The sequence goes on from DWKL01003462.1 coordinate 5,775, forward strand.
TTACAGATCGATTCTTAAATTTTATCCATTAATTTCGATTATTTTATTTGATTTTGATAATATACATTGTTTCAATTACCTAAGTGGCTGTTCAGTTTAATATTTCGTCATGCGAGTCCAATGTGACAAATACCGATCGATAGGTGCTAGGTGGTAGTTCGTTCGGGGAAGTGCCACCGCCGGCCTCATAATCCGCCGTGAAGCAGTTTTTGTGTTTCGGTTGGAGAGGTGCGGTTGCCGGGCACACTTATAGCGAGGCGACTATCTTAGCCCTCAGGAGTAGTGACGCATACGTACGACCTCAGGTAGAACCTCAGTTTTATACGAGCCCAGATGTGGGTGTCCATGGGCTGCACGCTCGTTTGCTGTTCTTTAAATATAAAAAACCTTATTATCATTACAGCTAGGAAATAACGTACTATTAATAAAATTCTATAAACGTCTTTCATATCATAACTTCGCAGCTTCCCGATGTGAAACTACACTATTAGGGGGACAAGAACTGTGTTAGAGTGTAGTCGTGAGCAGATACCGATCCGAAACACAGAGAGGCCCTTTTGTCTTCCATATAAGAATGCCATTATGAAACTTAAACGCCGCGATCGGAGAAATTATATGACAATATTAAACGGAAAACTAAGCGTCTGCCGAGTTTCTCGGAAGGCGAGATTCAAACGTAAATTTAAATGCTTATTATTTCTAAAATGAGCGCGGCGCCGAACAGTAGCTGTTTTGAAACTTCTTCGAAGCTAAAAGGCCCATTTAGAGAAATTTGTGTGTAGCCAGTCATATGTATGTAGTGAATTTGAAAACTACGAAGAAGAAAATAATAGGTATTACTTAGATCCTCTTAATCCTAATTTAAATCCACTTAATTTTTGAGGATAGTCTGACCCAGCCGTGAGACTGAAAAAACTGTAGCAATGGAGACCCTGTAGCATGAAACCCAAAACTTTAAAGTAATTTTGTTTTTTAAATAACCAAAGTTCACTACATTGTCTCTTAATAATCCATTAACAAGATGCAAATGTAAACAACTTGCAATTAGCTCGTGCAAATTTCAATCAATATTAGGAAAATTATACCAAACAGCAAAGATGGCGCTCAAGGCTCTCTTGTACCTTTAACAAAATGCCACCCACAAGTATTTTAATATACTACCACCTATAGTTTAAATTGTATCGCATTTTATTAATGCTGTTCATTTTTTATAATATTTTAACTAATATTACACTATTATGAAGAAATATTAATAGTTCGGAGAACATTTATCTTCTTAAGAATATGCATGGGTAGATATATGACCGAGACCCGAATAATTTCCACCAATTCCCCCTAAATGTCAACAGTGTAGTAGGGTATGAAAGGCTAGAAAGGTAGAAACAAAGAAGACATTCTTAAAACGTAAACGCTTGCAGTAGGGTATGAAAAGCTACAAAGGTAGAAACAAAGAAGACATTTCTAAAACGTAAACGCTGCCATTGTTGTGACACCGCGTTGAACTAATTACAATAAACAATACACAGCTGAAGGCACAATACAATAAAAAACAATACAATATATTAGATATATGCAATACACTAGAATCACATATTCGTAATTACATACAGTTAATTTATATAAGGATATACCGCAAGTCGCTCTTTCTACTTATTAAAGTTCCATTGCATTAGCAGGATCAATAAATATGTCAATCGTATCATGGTAAAGCTAGAAACATAATGTGCGAAGGAAATTCCTTGAAAATACCTCCACGCTAAATTTCTCGGATTTTGACTAACCCTTCTTATTCTGCAAAAAAACCTATGTCAAGAAACGATATATATATATTGTTATATTGAGAATGATGATTTATTAAATCATTGCGTGTCATCACCGCTCTGACACAATCACAGACGAGTAGACCGTGACACGGCGTAAAGGGTCCCGACGTAATTAATGTAACGTAATACACAATAATATTTTCGCGATGCACCTCAGTATGTTTCTAGCTTAAGATCTGTAAATGCAGTCAATACCGCACGTCGCTCCATCAACGTATTAAAGTTCTATTGCAATGTAATTATCGACAAATAACTAATTAACTACAAGTATTGAGTAGTAATTATATTGTATGATATTAAAATGATTTATATTAGTCTAACAACGCATCTATGGTTGACCACTAGTGGGCCTGAAATCTTATTTATGGATGATTATGTATGTATATGGGTGACAGTGACCATTTACTTAAAGCAGTGATATCCTAGTGGTTAAGATTCCGGTCTCTCACACTGGGGGTCTGGCGTTTGAATCTTGCACGCACCTCTAATTCGAAGTCATGTGCGTATTAAAACGTAATTATCACTTGCTTTAATGGCGATGGAAAATATCGTGAGAGTTCACTGTAAAGGTCTTGAAGGTGTGTGAAGTTTACCAATCCATGTGACCAGCGTGGTGGATTATAGCCCAACCCTAATTCTGTGAGGAGACCCGTGCCCAGCTGTAGGACATTAATGGGTTGATAATGATGATGATGATGACCACTTACTGATATATAGATGGTGGACCATGGTATGCTTGTTTGCTCCATAGTAAAAAGGCACTTAGTTAATTCCTTCTTCTGACATAGATGGCTCAAATTGATCTACAGTTACAAACCGACGGTATTTTCTAACTCAAACTCAAGATTATATTTCGATCAGAAATTGAAAATATGCATTCATTAAAATTTTAAACTAACACAACATGTGCATCAAACGTGAAGTGATTTTCCATAACATTTAGATAAAATGTGAAAAGAACAAAGTCTAAATCATGGCGTCGGTAGTTACGTCACGTTAGAGGTCCTTGAAAGATGCGCTGCAGTGCCCATATTATAGCATATTTTATCGACCTCATCGCTATCGTTAGCTTTATAGTCAACAGCTAGAAATCGATCACTAAACGGTTAGCGAGTGCGGCGCTAACGAGCTTTTGGTATTTTTATGGCCCGACGAAAGCACTGTTACATCCGCCATTTCTCATTAGTCATTAGGTGAATCGATAAATTAAACGCGAGGCAAGCGGCGGTCGCAAATAAGACGCGTGCGTAGGACTGCCCGCACGGACTGCGTTCTTAGCACCATTCCGATACAAGTGCGACGGACTGTAGACGTTTTTATATCAAGAATTTACGCACCTGCGTTAGAACTAATTAATTCGGGGAAAGCTTTTTTTTTGTGAGAAGAGTAGAAAACGAGCGAGCCGGCCTCCTGATGTTAGGTGGTCATTGCAGCTCATGGACACCAACGTCTAACCTCAAACAGAACTGAAGTCCTATCCGAAGTCGTCGTTGATACGTCACTGCTTCTGACTAAGACGATCCCCTCGGTTGTAAGTATATCTGACAGCCACACATCTCCAACCAAAACGTAAATTGCTTCACGGCGAATCACGAGGGCGGCCGTGGTACTTCCTCAGATGTTCTACCACCTATAAAATATGTAAATACAACAAAACACAGCCATGCGGTGTCTTCGGCTCCCCTTTCTAGTACAAGGATATGTACAGCAGGAGATTTTTTTTAGAATTAATTTAATTCAAAATTGCAAATAAAATCGTAATGTGTGGACACATGCAAGTCCTACAAAACATATGGCTACTGTTTTGTACTATTTACCACTGTTATATCTTAAAATAATCTCCTTTTAAAATGAAGAGTGTCGATAACAATTGATTGATCACGATTGATTGATGTGAATTCATTTTACATACAAATGTAAGATTCACTTTTCCAAATTTTAAAATTGTGTCGCATGAGTTCTACATATGCGATAGATATAGTAAATACATAAACATAATAACGCATAGCCTCATTTATATATTTCTAATGAATAAACAAAGGCGTCAAGAGAAGTACATTGTTAGTTTGAACCCGCATGATACGCAGTTGACACGCAGTTACCTATTTAAATAAAACTTTAAAGTAATTGCTTAGATGAGTTTTGGAAAATATTTACACAATAATAAATCCCGAAAAATTATTTAACAAAACCGTTATTTGATAAACTTAAAATTGTAGGTTGTAATTTTTACGGAACAATAATAATTTCCTGAGTGTGAAAGCAGTGATAGCCTAGTGGTTAAGACTCCGGCCTCTCACACTGGGGGTCTGGGGTTCGACCCCGCACGCACCTATGATTTTTCGAGGTTATGTGCGTATTAGACATTAATTATCATTTGTTGTGACGGTAAAGGAAAACACCGTGAGGAAACCTACACATCTGAGAGTTCTCTACAAAGTTCTTGAAGGTGTGTGAAGTCTACCAATCCGCATTTGGCTAGCGTGGTGGACTATGGCTTGACCGTTCTCATTCTGAGAGGAGACCTGTGCCCAGTAGTGGGACATTAATGGGTTGATGATGAATTTCCTGAGAATTGTACAAGACTTTATATTTCATTAAATCTTGGACATAGGCATGGCCAACAAAGTCGTGTTGGTTTTAATTAAAACTATTTACATCTATTAACAATATTAATTGTTAAGATTATCCGAGATGTACTTTTTATAATTATGAACTAATATTGGTATAGTTTTAAGTTATGTTGATAAACCGTACGGGGATTTTAGGTACCTACTTCAGCGGGTACAAAGGTACAAACTTCATTACAAAGGAACAAACTTCGCGTAAACTTAGTTTTCGCAGTTAGATATGTAATATATGGGTCAAATGGAATCTAAGATTTCAATATGGCAAAGTTACAAACTATACATATATATAGGGTCTGTCCCCATGTTATTGAAGTGAATTACTGTTTGCCTAATCGAAATACTTTGTTCACCCATTACTTTCACAAGTTTAGCTCATTTGTTATTATTATATATATTGTTGTTATTATTCTGGAAATTACGTACAATATTACTTTGTTCTGCGGTATATTATATTATGTTAGGTGGGACGCGATGAAAAATAAATAGTTGTAGACATAACTATAGTACTAGAAATAAGGATAATATGGCAATACCCCAAAACCCAGACTAGGATTGCCTGTGTCGTGGATGTTATGAATACATACAGGACGAGTGCATAAATAACCAGACCCAGAAAGGAAATCTAAATTAATGGTTTAGAAATCTGCTTGGCCGGAAATCGAACCCGGAATCCTCTGTGTGTCAGTACGGTATGGTTACCGCTGCACCAAGCTGGTCGTCCGTAAAGTTTCTTAATATTTTATGAGGCAATGTATTTACTTCTGTTGTAAAATACCAAAGACCTTATTGAACTAACAGAGTAAAGTTTAAATCAGTTGTAAAACAAAACTTTGTAACGAATTTTAGAGCTTGTTACAATGTTACTATAGAAATTAAAAGCATACGCATTATGGGAAGGGTTAAGCCATAGTCCACCACGCTGGCCAAGTGCGGATCGGTAGACTTCGTACACCGTCGAGAACTTTACAGAGAACTCTCAGATGTGTAGGTTTCCTCACGATGTTTCCTTCACCGTTAAAGCTAGTAACAATTAATTTCTAATACGCACATAACTTCGAAAGATCAGAGGTGCGTGCGGGATTCGAACCCCGGAGTGTGGAGGTCGGAATCTTAACCACTACGCTATCACTGCTTATCGAATACATATACATAGTAACAGTCAATGACGTAATATCAATTAACCTGGTAGAACAATCTTTCGTCTGGGGAAGTACCACTGCCGCCCTCATAATCCGCCGTAAAGCAGTTGTTGTGTTTCGGTTGGAGAGGT
>DWKL01003463.1:0-11497 GCA_018249415.1 Phareas burnsi
ACAAGTACAGATGACTGTGTTTTTACTTGATCACAAAATAAGTCCACAAGTTGTATTTTTGTTCACATCCCCTTATTTAAATACGTTTTCAATATTTATGCAATATTTATTGTCCAATAAGAAATAAAAGTAAAGGCCTCGCTTGATCGGCGCCATTCTAAACGGTTTTAGTATCAGAGATCTAAATGTATATAATTCATACAATGTAACATAAAAATATAATTCAAAATCACATTATATAGGTACAAGGTCCCGGTGGCAGCCCTATCTCGTGCGCTAAGTCTTCTTCGTGAAGAATTCTAATATTCGCTTTTAGACGCGCGTGTGGCTTTCTAATTCACTAAGATAAGAAAAATAAATTACGTTGTATTTTGCGAGCTTTAGGGTTATTCCACTCGTGTAATGACAAGATATATTAATAATAATTATACTTCTATGATAAATTGATTTGTCATTTGTAATTAGGAAAGTACCATCTTCATCGGGACTTATGCATTGATTCTGTGGTAGGAATTGTAAGGTAAAATGGGGCCGTGACGGGGTTAAAACAATATATAGTTAAATAACATTAATTGGATTCATAATCCTTTTATGACCGACGTAGTCCTTGAAGTGCAGCGACTATTTCGAGGGGATTGCATTTACTATCCGTTTGGAAATTCTGTAGTATTTTTTATGACCTCATGTTAAGTGGTTACTATTGCCCATGGATATCCGTCAGGAGCTCTATCGGAAGGCGATTACATGTGCATTCCCACTTTTAAATATTAAGATAAAATGCCTCAAGAAAGTAAATCAAACTTACCACACCTTTCAAAACAGAACACAGCAGCAATACGCTGCTGCCAAAAGTTATTCTATTTTTAAACATGAATAATGTCATAAACCCTTAGTGAATATTTGTGAACACAAACAAGACGCGACGGAAGAATCTATATAGTGTACACATACTGTTCCTAATAGATACAATAAGTACTTTAAAAAAAATGAAGTGTACCCTTGCGAACATTTTCTTATTAGAATCGCGTTCATCCCATAAATATCGTGGAGTCAGGAGATGTATGCGATAGCCGCGGAAGGGTTGCCGGAGGCTCGTCGAGGATAAGGGCGGATCTAAAGGGATCAGATCACTCAATGCAATCCTTCAGGTTTGGCTATGAAAAAAGCGTTTTATTTTATTTTTATCGTAAAAATATTACACCCACTTGTTTTGTCTTTGGTGATTAATGAACTGGTGGCTACATTGTACAAAGCCTTAGACTTCCTTGGCGGCAATGCAAAGCCGCTAGGTCGTCGTTGTATCTTGACTGAAGCAAAATAAAACTGCAATTAAAGAAATTGTCACTTTTAAATGTTATAACTTTAAAGGTGGTAGAACTTTTCGTGGTTGGACTGCGGCGACATCACGACGGTTAAGGTGACGTAAAGTATACACACTTATATGAGACATTGACTCAGTCCCCAGAAGTGTTGGGGTTTTTATCCTATTTTTAAATTAAAAAAACTTAAAATATAAGGTAAATTGATCATGATGAGGTTCATATCACTACTACATATTCATATCAAATGGAGCATAATTTTTGGATGTTATGTGCGTATTAGAAATTAATTATTATTTGTTTTAACGGTGAAGGAAAACCTCGTGAGGAAACCCACACATCTGAGAGTTCTCGTAGGCGTGTGAAGTCTACCTATCCGCACTTGGCCAGTGAAGTGGACTATGGCCTAACCTTTCTCATTCTAAGAGGAGACCCGTGCCCAGTAGTGAGACATTAATGGGTCGATGATTATTATATATATACTCGTCTTTGTATGTGTCCATAGTACCCAGTAGTGTTCTAGGGCTTTGAGTAGGGCTATGAGTGTAGAAAGCGTTATTATATTTCGTTCTCTTAATGTACATTTAGTTACATTTTATTTACATACATTCATTAAGTTAAATAAATAAAAAATATATTGTTATTTAAATTCTATTCTCGCGCTTTCGCTGGCCACACGACAAGTGACCGCGGGGGTCGCGTCGGATTCGCGAAGCTGTTAATTTAATTCGGCGCGGCGCTATCGCGGGCGGCTGCTTGCTGCGCATTACTGTATAGCCACCGCCCGTTGTTGTGGTTAACCTTTATTTTTTTGCGTGATATTGCCGATCGTTGTGAGAGGTTTATATTTGATTTTTGATTTCATGTTGTCACTTGGAATGTTCTTATAGATTCGTCTTGTCTTTACCTATAAAGTATAGTAAATTCCCGGCTACATTAGTTTAGCCATTAGACACAATTACGGATAGACATTTTTAAAAATTTAAAAGCAGAGATTAAAACTAATTTGTATATGTAGATAATGGTCGGAAATCAACGAATGTTTGTGAAACAATATTAAACCGGTTACTCGAAACGGTTGTTAGTTTAATCGCCGAAAACTTGTAAATTGTGGGCTGCGATAATTCGGATTTGTTCCCTTCGACTCCGGCGTATTACAGAGGGCGGGTCTGGGGAAACTGTTCGGGTATTCGAACTTCGTCATAATAGGTAATTATGTTATATTCAAGTGGAAAATAACAGGTTAACGTAAACATATTATTACTAATGTTAGTGTTTTATTATTAATGTTGCGGAAATAATCATATTCATTACCTCTTCCTCTTCTCTGCTGTTTCCATAAACGGTAGTTTACTATTAGGTGTTACATTATGGCCAGCTCTGAGGCATGAAGGTTTTCTCGCGACTAGTTTTTTCACCAGCTACTGATATTACTGCTGCCGCAGCGAGTGTTACAAGGTTTGAAATTAAGCTAATAGGCGGTAAGGTTATTTTTTATGCAATAGGAGCAATAAACTAGAACGCAGCATCTGGTAATAAGTGGTCCTTGCCTTCTACGTAACCGACTGACCCTGAATACCACAGGGGTCCTGCTTAAGTTTGACTCCAGAGGACTAGGCCCTTATAAGTATAATAGTTTTTACATTCATATCCTCACTTTATAAAACCCTTGGAAAAATAACATAGCAGCAATAAGTGCCGCAGTGGAAACATAGAGCGTCATCACCTTCATATCAAATGTGATACGTATTGATATCCACGTGAGCAAACTTTGTATAATTCGATTCTGTTTCTAGCTAACAAAATGATTGTTACATATACCTAATCATGTATTAGGTATATGTAACAATCATTTTGTCCACAAATGTCCACAAATGTTATTTGAACAACTGATCGGCAGCCTACAGTCTCAGTGGACAAAAGGGAACACAATAAACTCGTGGAGCTTTGCGCTCCGTCGAGCTGGAGGCCCACCGAGCTCCGAGGGGATCGCGATACTGTGTACATTTACTACTTCTAACCTTTTCCTTGATACAAAATCGTTTGCGAAAATATAAATATAGACAGAGCTCACGAATATATTTAACGAAACAAACAGATTTCATAATATACCTACAGGTTAAAAATTATGTAACGTTTATTCACACAAGGGCATCACTTTTCAACGACTTTTAAAGAACGAAAAGTTCTGTGGAGAGTGGCAAATTGGTACGAAAACGTGTCTTAAAAAGCATCTGATCAGTTGAAGTTTTTTGCTACATGTGAGTGAAGAGTGTGTGTGTGTGTGACGCGTGAATGAAGGCTTCATTACTGTATTAGATGGTGAAACAACAAGATAACTAATATGTTAATGTGTATTTTTAATCTTTATCTCTTAATGTGTATCTTTAATATGCTTTAGCTGAAGAAAACAAAAAGTTGCAAGTCTCCCATTGATCATTAAGATACGTCAAAATACCTTTAGATACCACCAAAGTGTTTCGGCGTGGAGAAGAAGCGGCTTGAGAAACTCCCGACCGGCTCCTATAAACTACCGACATTCGCACGAAAGGTTGCATATTTTATGATCACTTTGTATAAGAATATTCCCGGACCAGTTGGACCGAGCGCGGGTCCCGCCGGGCACTATCGTGCACTGAGGACCCCTAACCTTCCGCGTTTCGCGCTCCATCGAGCTGAAGATCCACTGAGCTTTGAGCCGATCGCGATACTATATGTATTTACTACGTTTCCGTTGCCTCTCTCTTGTTGTTATACTTTTATGTTCCGATAAGAGGTATTATATTGAAAAATTATGCGTTTATGCGATCGCTGGAGACGAATAACTTAGCAGAACGAGTACGACTATCGGATTTCATTTAATCCTCGTCCTCTCCTTAAAATCCATCCGGAGAGAGAAGATGCTGCTATTCTATACCCATTAGGTGGTATCCGTGGTGTTCAAGAGTCGCTGTAACCTTTAGAGAAATATACATACGAGATACATACTATTATAGTGGAAAATCTCCAGAATCCATACATTCATCTTATTTAAATATTTAACATCATCATCAACCCATTAATGTCCCACTGGTAGGCACGGGTCTTGTCACAGAAAAAGGGTTAGGCCATAGTCCACAACGCTGGCCAAATGCGGATTGGTAGATATTTAACATAAAGAAACAATATCTAAACCATTTAAGACTTTCCTTCTTCCTGCTATCCATAACTACTCTAAAAATGAGAAAGTACGATATATATTTTGTTACAATTCTTATGCTATCATGCAAGTCATCACAATAAGGAAAACAATACAAGAGAGTAGGAGAGGGAAACGAACCAAAAACGAGGTACGTGTAAATAATTTATTATATTGAACTCCTTAGATAAATGTTACATGCAGAAAGCAGAACATGGCAGAGAAACACTTCCAAATGTTATTGTATATCTAAAAGAAGAAATTACAGACAATGCCGATTGTAAAAAGAGGAAATAGTAAATATTTGCCGTCACAAAAATTTCTTATTATAAGAGATATTATCCGCAATTGCATTTTCACCCGGTTTCTCTGATTTCCGATTCTACATTCCACTATAAATCACGTTGCCCAAATTTACCGGCGTTTAAATCATCTAATTACCATCTTCAACTGTTAACTATACATGCATGTCGAACAACAAAATAATTGCATTTGTTGTGATATTATTTTTTGTTGCGGTCTTAAATTGGTACAAATATAATACTTATCTTAAAATTTCTATACAAAAGAAAACAAATACACAATATTTATTTAACCTAATTTACCTTAGTGTATACCCACCTAGGGCCAGCCACACGGATTATAATGTCTCAATCGGAGCGCTGGTAACCGAAATAATAGGGGGGAAAATGCCTTTTTCCATTATCCGACACGACACGGCACGGGCTTCGGTAAGGGGACATCTATGGCATGGAATCGACATTGTATTGCGTTTTGCCACCAAGCCCGAGGACGATTCCGGTCTGTGACGGGTTCTGGGTAGTGCCGACACAGACAGCAGTCAGATACCACGTAAAATAACTCGCCAGTAGTAAAACAAATATGTTACGTCGTGTCCGTTCACACCGGCCCGTGCTTACACACACTGCTACACTTACATAATTACATACCACATATACATTTTTGTCAGCCGGCGAGGATCGGGAGGCTTGCTGTCCCAGCACCTGGTAGTCAGTAGAAAACTGCGTCATATATTCTCATACATTTTAGCTGCCCCAATTGTCGGGCTGTCGCCGTGCCTGCCATGTAGTAGGAAATCGCCCAATGGCGTATAATGTAGATTTATCGTTGCCCTGCCTGGCCCGCCCTCTACCGATGGTGTATGACTTTATCAAATCAGTTGTTTTTTTAGCCGTTTAGTCGTAGTGTGTATTTAAATGGTACATTAGAAAACCGATAATCATAGTTGTAAGGAAACTTTCTTAGGCACGAATAGGTTATGCATTTAAGTATAAAGTTGTTATGAAACGTCAGCTTTCTATAAGACGTTTTATAAATGGACTCAGATTTACATTAATATTATCTAATGTAATGGGGAAAAAGTTTAAACACTAGACGTATCATCATCAACCCATTAATGTCCCACTGCTGGGCACGGGTCTCCTTTCAGAATGTAAGGATCAAGCCATAGTCTACCACGTTGGCCAACTGCGGATTGGTAGACTTTACACACCTTCAAGAACTTTATAGAGACCTCACAGATGTGTAGGTTCCCTTACGATGTTTTCCTTCATCGTTAAAGCAAGTGACAATTAATTTGTAATATGCACATAACTTCGCAAAAAACGGGGGCGCATGCGGGATTAGAACCCCAGACCCCTAGTGTTAGAGGACGGAATCTTAACTACTAGGCTATCACTGCACACTAGACATTTAATAGCAGAAAAAAAACATTTAATATAATATAATTATAATTTTGCTTTAAGAAGAAACATTTCAATTGATATTTTATTATTATCGCCTCCAATACGCATATTTTTGTAGAAACAGATATTGGGGATCATTCAATAGAAAATTCCATCTGTGGAGGTGACGAAAAATTAAAATGGTTATTTGTTGAAAGAATGCAAATGCAAACAATCGTTGGAAACGTTACTCGGGTACGCGCGACAATAATATGGCCACAGATATATAATTTCACTGTAAAAGGTCTTTGGTAATGGTAATGATCATAGGGATCCCTAATGTTGTATATCAAAGGCAGTCATGCAGATTGACTTCTCAATCGCTGGACGGCGCGAGCGGCGGAAATCGAAACATAACGGGGTAATGGTGTATAATGTTGATTTATTTCCCAGCGCGCCCCCGCACTGCTATACGACTTTACGGAATGAGGCCATTTGTCGCCTGTTCTGCTTTTTATATTACATCGTCGAACCGTTACTGTCTCACTGCGGAGTACGGATGCGCTCTCAGCTCGAGGAGGCCGTGGACACCGTGCTCAATTATTTCGTTTTTAAGCAAGACATCCCTCCTCGAACATATTTTCTGTAACTTAAAACAATTTAATATAATTTTTTGGCGTGTTAGTAGAAAAATATGATAGTGAAATTGTACCATGTGCGCACACCGTCACACGATAATGACAGGAAAGAATGTCGTTGTGCCCATAAGTATAAATGTTTCAAGATTTGACATTAAGCATCTATAGATTAACTTCCTTTTTGATAATAAAATAATAATCATGAATTTAAATTAATTATCGTATTACAATAAACAATATTTTGAGTCACATAAAAAAGTACAATTTTAAGTCGCGTACAATATAAGTATAATCTCTTCTCTTGTTGTATTGATGTGTCAGTGGGGTGAGTCTGGCGTGCAGGTAGAGGTAGGAGTGCTTTTAATTAATCTAAAAGCATCAATGTTAGTTATGACATATTGACGTAATGATGCATAATGTTCATTTAATGTCGCCGCCTTGTTTCGCCACGGACCTTCCTATCCCAGTCTTGTCAAGACGATCTGCTTCCGGAGTCCGGTGGAATGATGGTCACTGTTGTCAAAAGAAACTAAATAAACAAAACACAGATTGGATGAGTACAAAGGACACATGTTATTTTATAATATAGAAATAACAATAGAGCATGTAGTCCATCTAGTGGCAAATGGTCACCGCCACGAACATCTGTAATCGATCCGAGGTCGGATGCATTGCCACTCTTGAGGACTGAGTTAGAATGCGTTGTGTCTCTTTCTCTTCTCCAAAGGACAAAACAGCGTGTAACACTGCTGGTATAAGGCAGTGGTTCCGATGTCGAACCGCGAGGGGTTCTACCACCTTTAAACTTTATTCCACTGGTTGCCTCGCAAATTTATCCTTCCATGATTATACTGTACCATTTTTCTGTATTCTAATGGTGCTTCCACTATATGGGTCAGTCACTAAGTTATCTATGTTCTTAAAAAAATATTGGTTTTCAGCAAGAGGAATACAAATATTATTGGCTATGGTCGGTGTTGGTCCTATTACCGACGGTGGTTAGTAGTGCTTAACCTGACATGTCGATAGTGCTACGGCGCAGCTACGTGGAAGTATTACTTCGATTTGCGTATATTTACTGGGTGACTACTGTAATGATTGTAACCTTTCTATGTCCCACTGCTGGTCACTCAAACCTCAAACTAAGGAAGGCGTGGAGCATACTCCACCATGCTGCTCCAATGCAGATTGGTGGAGATACGGGTCAATGTCCAACTCATGTCGGATATTTTCGAGCGTTGATGGCCTCCTACAAGGTTTAACGGCTACTATCCAATGATATTAACCGTTGAACGTGCCCTACGAAGCACGAAAGTGCGTTTTCAATTTATCCATTAGTGCTCACCTATCCAATGGCCAACCCGCACCTGACGTTGCTTAACTTTGTACATCGGTTACGATCTACGCAAGGCGAGGAGCTACGCGCGCTATTATACTGTAGTATATAAATAAAATTAAGACGAATTCTTGTCCATTTATAAAAACGTTCTGTACTTAGTGATGTCGTCACAAGTACGATTTAGATACAGTTCGAAATGTATGTAAGTATATAGAATACATCTATAGAATATAATGGAATTCCGCGATTGTGATATTGTACGGAAAATCTATTTTAATTTATAATCGGTAAAGCTATCGTTTGTATTGAGCAAATTCTCTTTCTCGGTGAAAATATGCACGAGTATTTTACGAAATAATTTGGAAAAGTTATTACGCACATGTTTCGGACGCACGATGTTTAACTATTTCCAATCAGTATTTATGTTCCATATTAAAATCACAGTTTCCGGTGCTGCGACGGTCGCTGCAGTGGTTTTACCCACGATTCATAAACGAGTTAATGACCGCAATCAAATTTATTAACATCATAATTATATTAATGTATGGCCATAAAGGTGATCCAAATGTAAATGATTCTTCTATTAGAAATTGCCCTCGTAAAATTAATGTGCAAAAATAATATTGGAATTCATAATATTAATTGGAAATAGCACAGGTTGAAAAAGTATGAAAAACCTAAGTCGTAAACCTAAGTTACAGCCTAGTGGTTAAGATTCCAGCCTCTGACTTTTTGTGTTCGGGGTTCAAGCCCTGCACGCACCTCTGATTTTTCGAAGTAATATGTTTATTAGAAATTAATTATCACTTGCTTTAACGGTGAAGGAAGAAGTCTTGAGGAAACCTGCACATCTGAGAGTTCTTTGTAAAGTTCTCGAAAGTGTGTGAAATCTACCAATCCGCACTTGGACAGCGTGGTCGACTATGGCCTAACTCTTTTCATTCTGAGAGGAGACCCGTGCCCAGCAGTGGGACATTAATGGGTCGATGATGATGATAACGACGATGAAGAAGGTTATCATTGAGAATATCCACTTTATTATATATTGGATTTTCTAAGTTCAACATTCTACTGTCGAGTCAGCAAACCACGTTCTTCTGCTTCTGCCTTGAAACTGCTTTACATATAAAGAGCGTTGTTTGCACCACGTTGCCCCCGTCCGGGCATCGACACTCAGTTTTTGCAACGCTGCAAAAAGAACAGACGGTTATTAACTTTATTTACTTCAAGGTGGCAATTGCACCTAAGTATTTGTTACGTGTTGTCGGTTTGGAAAATCACCACTCCTCCCATTCCTTTGGCTGTAGGGGGGACTAAGATGTAATAAAGGAGATGGGCCACGGCGTCTTACTGCGAAGTTATCTTTTGGCGACATCAACATGAATAGTCAATGGCGGTGAGTTCGGTTAACGCGATAATTTTTTATATATGTTAACCTAGCCATAAGGTAGACGGGCCATCGTCGCCTATGGATATTTGCAATACCAGAGGAGTCGTCAATGTATCGCCGGCCTTCGAACAGAGCTCTTTTTGCACCTTTTTGAAGAGCCCCATGTCAGGGCATTTCGGGAATATTTCCAGGATAATAAGCAGTTAGCGTCGCAATGAACATTTCCAATAATTTTTCTAACTTGTCCTGTCATCTTTTTGGGGTGTTAAAAATCAATTGTAATTGTTAATTTTTCATAATTTGACGCGCCTATAATTGGTGTGCATACCAGTTCTTGTAGTGTAAAACACTTATAGATGTAAGATTCTGTGTGGTGTGGGTGGTAAGTATGCCAATGAATAAATAAATAAAAACAAAACATTCGTTACATTTCAGGAGTCCCTAATGCATCGTCGACTGTGAAGTTTTGTTGCGCCCGTTTAAAAAGCTTCGAATGTATCATAGCGTATAATGCAATACTTTGAAAAAAAATCGCGATCTTTGTTGTGGTCGTTGTTCGAAAGCTGTCGCTTCCCACGCAGCGACCGTATATATTGTGTTCTCTGTGGAGCGTTTTGTCGAAGTAAAGTTTATGTTCGCCTCCACTATTCTTCATTCCTGTCGGCTGCCGCATTTCCCTCGCCCCGCGTTGCGCGACTCCGAAGGGACTTCCTTTTTGTGATCCAGTGCGTAATGTTGGACTGTTATATATTGGTTTGGTGGATATTATAAACCAAAAAAAAACAGGTTGACTATGTATGTCATGGTTCTTTAAGATATTAATTGTGTAAATTTATTTTTTGTTGTATCAAAAAAGTTAACACTGATTCGTTACATTGGAGACTGCTACCCAAAAATCTTGTTGTCACCATAATTACAGTTAAGAAATACAATGCACGCGAAGTATCAAAAAAAAATACAAGTTACGAATTATGAATTAACAATGGAAAATGTTAATAATAAGTTAAATTATTAAAATACACAAAAAATTAAAAATAAATAACAAATAATTAATTATAATCGATTTAAATGTAATTACATTATGTTTAAAATGATGTAAAATGGTTATTAACATATTATCATTATTAAATAAAACAGTGTAATTAATTTTATTTTTACGAATAAAAAAAACAATCCAAAAATTATTAACATGATTTAAAATGCTGGAATGCTACTCCCATGCACAATTCTGGATTTTAATAGCGATTATTTATTTATTAAAATATCCAACGACGCTTTGACAATGTCGTGCTCGGTGTTGTTCTGTGGTTGAGTCAAATGTGACTCAGACTCTATCAATAGACAAATTTTACGATTAGAACTATATGCCGAGTGTAATAAAATAAATATTCCATGAAAGTAACAAGATTTGTAATTTTTTTGGAATGTTTATTTTGTCGATGGGCCCCGCACATATCATTATTGATTCAACATTTTTATTTATTGTGTGTGCCGTAAGTAACCTACATTCTCCCAGACTCCGAGGTATGTTGTGAGTTTCGATATATAAAAGAACTGTATGTAACATGTGACAAAGATGTCAATAAGGACGTATTTGACGACCCGCGTGACGCGGTGGTGCAGATTCCGGGCTGACACCAGAACAGACATCTAAATGTTGGATTAACATTTCTGTTCTAAGTTTTTGGGTGGGTGGGTTTATGAATGTTTGTGTACTCGTCTTAATATGTGTCAATGGTACCCACGACACAGGGAATCCTAGAATCGAATAGTGACTACTTAAGATGGGTATATTTCATACAAAACTTTCCCCCGAGGAGCGTTTTGTCTGCAAAGTTTATTTTCAGCTGTCCTTATAGTCCATTTCCCCCCTTGCAAAACCAAAGGGAATTTGATCACACTGTAATCTATATTTCTGTTTTAAATATTATTTATTTAACTAATATTG
>DWKL01003464.1:0-11497 GCA_018249415.1 Phareas burnsi
CGTGACTTGCCAACCGGCGGCACGATCGCAACACCCATTTTCCCTTATAAGCAACGTTGAGTGTTGCTGTGTTCTGGTTTGAAGGGTATGGTAAAGGAGGGACACTCACTCGAGGTGTTCTAATTTAGTCCTCAGGGGTAGCAACGCCTCTGTGGCCGTTCT
Source organism: Phareas burnsi (assembly GCA_018249415.1). Lineage (NCBI taxonomy): Eukaryota > Metazoa > Arthropoda > Insecta > Lepidoptera > Hesperiidae > Phareas > Phareas burnsi. Next base: position 163 of record DWKL01003464.1, read on the forward strand.
TTAAGACTTTAATCCTACTCGGTGTTAATTACAGATGTCCATGGAAGGCAATGATTATCAGTCAGGTAGTCAAGCTGAAACCCTGGTACCACAGGTGGACTAAATGCTTGTTTGTTACTTCTATGCTATAAAAATAAAGAAAAAAGAGCTTTCTACACATATGGCCCTACACTATGATACCCTCTCTTGTGGGTGTCAAGTACATATAATAACGAGTACACAAACGCCCAGATTCAGAACAGAAATCTAAATCCATAATTTAGATGTCTGCCTGACCGGAAATCGGGCCCGCAACTCTCTGCGTGTCAGACCAGTATGGTAACCGTTGTGCTACGCGGGGGATCAAGTGCATGTTACAGAAGAATCCTCAGATAAGATAGGTGTAGTTGTCTCTAGCCTTAGTCTTTTTAATTTGAAGTTCATTGATGGGTGATCCGGAACTTCCGGTAAAATCCCATTACATAAATCATTAATTTCATTTCACTTTACTTTTAATGCCTTGTTATTATATTTATCGTCAACTATCGCATTATGTAATGAACAAAAGTGAGCAGGGCGTAAACAAGTCCTCGTGGAAGTCCCATTCTTGTTTCCATCAACTTCCATCTCCATGCAACCTGTGGACAACATAATATTAACTCAGAATGCATATTAGGATGTGAACGTCAACGGCAACTTAGAACTAAAATCGAAAAAACGTGTAGGTAACTGGAAGCGTCACCTGAACATGGCCTTATTGTTTACTTTGTCTAGTCTTATAAACGCATTCAAACGAATGGCGAATGCGATTGTTATTGCGTGATTATGATGAAGATGCAGTTATGCCTTTATCTAGGAAAGATGCTTTCCAGTTATATTTTCCCAGGTTGGATTAATACTTTGCCTACAGTGGCGCCGCTTGCTGAAGTACGAAACAAAATCTTATCCCTGCGATCACATCCCATAAGTATGTTAGACCTATACACATAGGTATATTATTACTATACCTGTACCAAATAAGTATGACATCGTATTACTATAGATACCAAACAATGTTATGGCATATGTATGCCACAACGTTATCTATCCATTATGTGATTATCTAAACTCATTAAGTCATATGACTTACTATGATTGTATAACTCCAGTTTGATTGTGGCAGCCTACCAGCAGTGCTCGCACTGCTGTGTTATGGTTTGAAAGGCAGATATAGTAACTTAATAATAATTAGAAGCATTCTTAATCAAATCTCATCCAAAATATCTTGAAAACTTAACACATTTTTTTCCTGACCTGGGCTAAGACATAATTATATAATTTATCTATATGGTTATAGATTTGACCCCTGTTTCTTGTAGCAGATTATATGAACTACATATTTATCCCACTACACTTTTTGCAAATAACTGGATTTTGTACTTACATGGAATGATTTGGGAAGGTAAAGAGGTTTTCGAAAGATGTGGTGGTGATGAAAGAAGACTCTAATTATAGGAAACATTATAATTGTGCAGAAAAGTTTATATTATAGTAATTGCGTTAATGTCTAATTATAATTAAATATTTCAACACACAATCACAACTTATTACCTTTATGTAAATTTGAATTATTAACTATGACTATACTTTTGGTTATGCCAAAAAGATCAAGGTGTTCTTTAATAAAATCTACCATCATAGGATAAATATAATGTTTTATCACAATGTTATACAAACATTAATATGTAATGGGAATATAATTATGCTTAATTGTTACTGTAATGCTTATAAAACGATCCAGTGAGCACACAAAGCAAAATTTGGACAACCACAACTGGGATCACTCTTGGAAGCAATCAAACTGGTATAAATTGGTATTGCCCATTACGTGCTGCTTGCGCTGAACATTTTTATTATATTTAATGGGTATGTTGGAATGGCTCTTCATTAATGACACATTCATATAATTCCTACCAGTTGATACAATAATTAGACGAAATATTATTTTAAAGTATTTTGGTGGACATCTATTAAAAAACAATAGTACATAGCTACATAACTGATTATAGTGGACAAGGCAAAATAGCTACTACATATTCTGTAATCTTTATCTTATAACTTAACCTGAATGTAATTACCTGTCCCCGTAATCACATTACAGGTATAGAATGTAAGCATTAAACACAGAAAGACAGTTAATCCTGAGTTATTATAGATATAGCATTTAGTAATATATCTACGTCCTTAATTCTTTAACAAACAAAAACCTTCAATCAAATTGAAAACCTTTTAAAGTAGGTAACAAAATATAATATACAATATAATTATTTCAATTTTGCAGTAAATATGAAAGAGATTAGAAGTTCATATTAGACATTTAATCAGCCAGAGAATTATGAACATAGCCAAGAGTAGTAAAGCCTGTAAGTGCAAGCATTGTTGCGATGTCATCTGGGCATGTATTATACAGTACAACTACAAGACCATCTAATGTTACATTTTTAATTATCATACGTGCACGTTCTCCCTTAATGTAATTCCACATAGATTCTGCTATTGTGTCTTCCCATGTAGCACCAAGTGGCCCACAATCGGCCAATCGGCAAACAGAAACTAATGATGGCACACTTGATTCATGTTTTCGTTTCCAAATTCTTCTTAAAGACACAGAGTCCTCAATGCACCCAACATCAATGGCAAACAATCTAAATTTTGGTTTAGAGTCATCGCCTTGTTTTGATAAGACTCTTCCCCGCACACAGTCTTTCTGTGTTCTAGATTTGAATATCACAATGTCGCCCAAATTTATTTCGGATGCATTCATGCGTTCCCCTCGAGCTTGTAAATTCGGCAGGTACATATTATACGCCCTGGGACGCACGTAAAAATTATGCGGATTGTTTATATGGGTGACATCAACCCAACACGAAGAACCGACTTCGAAGCTAGTTACCGCTATCTCCTGCATTAAGTTGTTGATCTTATCCATGCTGACTGCTCTAAGATTTCCGTGGCAACTGCGTATGGCGTACTTTTGTTTGTTAATTCGAAATCTTAGATTGCCTTCACTTAGAGAAAGCCAGTACTTACAAAGAGAATAATGTAATCAATAGGTGGGTAGAATTTATTTATATCTAACGATGTACAAACACTTTTGTAGCCGGCCGGCACTGCGTTTGGCAACCGGCAAATCGATCGAGTCCGTGGAGGACTTACGAATACACTATGTGCGAAAGAATAAATAATACGTTTAGGAGTTGCAGGTGGTAAACCTCTACATACGCGCATAATGATTAACAAAGAGCTTCATGCTAAAAATGTCTGTCCACAGAGTACCTTTTTGTACAGCGGATTTTGTCTACCAACAGTCTGCAATGCTACACAACACAAATAAATACCCACTACCACAACACAATCACAAACATCCAGACAGTGTTGCTAACTTATCAACAAACTATTTCCGAGTCAGTTCGGATACTAGACAGAACTCTGCACTCATCATACAACACTAGATTTACATATTTTTCTTAACAAAATATGATACAACCAGAAAAATGGCTAAACGCTATAACAAAGATAGGCATCTCTTTTGATAATAGATCAAATTGAGTGCCTAATTTACATTTTCATATAATTTATGTAATTTTATTATTCCATGTATTAGCTCTATTAACGCAATCGATTTTATATAAAAACTGTAAATAATACTTAAATTTTAGAGTGCTATAAAAATAAAAGTAAAAATGACTTTTGCTGATTTTCTTTTTGACAACTAAGTGAAAATCTCATACAAACGAACGAAAAATCATAGACTAATATATTAAGAGGAATCTCGTTGGCCTGGCAACTCGGTGCTGACACTCGGCTCAGAACAGAGCATAGACGTTGGCGGCGCGGCCATCTTTTGGCTTAATATTTGTAAAATCTTATGTGAATATAGTTCTGTGAAAATGGGAAACTATCAAGTCGCAGACTCTTACTGCACTAGTGTGGCGTAAGAAAACAATTTCTTTAAAATAAATAACTTCGTATGATATAAAGTGTGAAAGAAGTAGAAGTGTTAAAAAACTCGAGTGAGTGCGGTTCTCTCTTGTCCGAGGGGTGCTCAAATTTTACTCTTTTATGTAAAATTTAATTGCGAAAATCTCAACGGGTTGCAAAAATGTCTCACGGCAGCTACGAATATGAATCGTCGGGTGGACTAATGCCGGTAAGCAATTTAATTGAATTTAGGGGTAGTCTAGTCATGGCGCCATTTTCTTTTGCTGTATCATGGTAGCTATGGTGTTAATAATTTTTAGATGATCCGTGCATTGGTGAAGCCACCCGATGAGCTGATGAACCCTCCTAAACCGAAAAAGGCTCAGCATCCATACTACAAACGACCGGGAAAGGGCCACAACCGCGACTGCTGCGACGCTTGCGGCGAGGGCGGCGACTTGATCTGCTGCGACCGCTGCCCAGCCAGTTTCCATCTTGGGTGCTAGTGGGTGTCATTCTATATACGAATAGCCCTGTTTTACCAATTTTGCTCTTTTTTATATTAGTCCAGAATAGGTAACATAAACTTTCTGTTATGGAAATACATTGATTATATTTATATTTTATGGTGAAGACTTTAAAAATAAGTTTGTTTGATATATGAGGATAATAAACATGTTTATGATGGCATCTCAAAATTTAAAAGGTCGGAAAGTGAAACAATGAACATAAGGTTGTGTGTTCGATGTTATAAAACTGTTTCATGCGTAGTAACTATGAACAGCTTATCACTCCAAATTTGTTATTAAAAAATTATGGTTAAACTTATTGAGACTAGTGTTGCAAAGGATCTGAGTGTTCGAGTCTTTTGCTTTTGGAGTTTCGGACTCTACTGATAAATTCAAGACCCGATTCATTACAACGAGACTCATAAAAATAAATGATTGAAGTCTTTACAATCACTCGAGGATCAAAAGATAACTCGAGTTTCTGTGTGATTTGCTTCACTTGTTTTTTATGCAGTGAATCACTCGAGTGTTTGTTGTGCATGAATTTTTTTTTTCTATAATAGCAGCTGAATTGTTGCATTTATGGGACATTATTTATAAAATCAGTTAGGGCCTCGCAGTTAGTTATGGTTACTTAAAACAATTAAATTCTTATAATTTTTAATTTAATGTATCTGTTAAAACCGAACTCAAGTAATCTTCAAAAAACCTCTAAGTCTTGTCTTTATGTTTCAAATGTTTCCTGACGATATGAGTTCTTTTTGAAAATTGGATTTCCTTGTCAGAGGACTGACTCTAGGCTTGACTCTAGATGCCGATCCCATTAAGTACACTAAATATTGCAAAAAAAAGAATCGAATTTATAAAACTATGACTCAAAGATTCGCATCATTTGCAACATTTATTAAGACATAATTTTTACAAAAATTTTAGTGATCCACCTTTAGAGGTGGAAGATATACCAGTTGGGCTCTGGCTTTGCAAGGCCTGCCGGGCCTCTGATGCTGCCAGTGAAGAAGACAGCTCATCGGTGATTGAAACTGAGAAGAGAACTAGGTAGGTTGCATCAGTATTTTGGAAATTCTCATGAATTTAGCAATTTTTTTACATTTATATGTTTCTTTTCTATATTCAACAGTGAAATGTAGCATAGATCTAGAATTTTAATGATAATCTGTGGTCTGCAATTAATATTAAGTGGGATCAAGATGATTAAAATATTGAGAGTCCAGAAACATAACAATGTTTATATGCCAAAATAGAAACATGAAAACTAAGGATAATAAATAATTTTAGGTTTATTCAAAAATCTGTAATAGAAGATTATTAATTTCGGCTTCTATTCTATGGGCCCTATGACTGGCATTTTATGATTGGACTTTAAAAGGAGATATTAAGAATGTTGACAGTTTTTCATTCTTTGTCAAGACTTACAATCTCTGTTTGATCTTAGAATTTATAATTCATAATCCATAAGAATCAACAAAATAAATTAAAAATGTATCACATGTAGATTGTATAAAAAAACATATTAAAATAGGAGATTAGTTTTATACCTTGCATGTAACCTTCATACCCAGAGTGCACTCAGTCAATTGCTGAACCCAAGGATAGATCATACTTAGTTTTTAAATGCTCCGATGATACCTATGTCCCAGGAATGTAATTATTTTAGTTCACTTGCAAATTTTTCCTAAAAAATATGAGTACTACGTTTATTTATATAGTTTTGCATTATTCATTAAGTAATTAACCAATCCTCACTGGTGATGCAATATGGAGCATCATAAAGTCCCAATCCAATGGTAATGTATTCTGTATCCTTCTCACTACATTGCTTGTTGCTAGTCAATAGACAGTTTTGATTTGTACAAACAAACATGAAATTGCAACGTTGTCATTCATTCAAACATTGTGCATGTAAGTCCATCTTGTGTAAGTTAGAAGTGAAATTGGTACATATTGAATTTTGTTAAATCAACATTAGCTTATGCTGATGTAACAATAATCATTTGTTAAAATAAGAAAAATTGTTATGCAGTATTTCATTTCCGTTTTAATAAGATTGCTAAATTTACTTTTTAAATAGTCATCTCAATGACTGATAAGTAGTTCAGTAGTAACATCAGTCAATATTACTGATAGATTGTGTTAAAGCTTAAGTCTCAAGACTTAGGTCGCAAATATTTATATTTCTTAAACAATCATACATCCTTCACGCCATCCCAGGTTCTAATTAATATTGTATAATAGGATTGCAGTGAATATCTTCCATATTACAAAAAATTGGTATTTTTTTTTAAATAAGGCCTTCTTGCATTTCAAACAATTAAAAAAAATTATTCATCTCTTAGAAATCGTGGTAATTCGTCTGTGAAGAAGAAGGCTGAAATCAAAAAGGAAGAAATCAAGAAAGAGGAGGTTAAGAAGGAAGAACCTAAGAAAGACCAGGCCAAGAAGGAAGAAGCTAAGAAGCAACCGGCTAAGAAGGAAGAACCAATTGAAGAGCAGGCTAATAAGGAGGACACAGAGACAGAGGAGAAGATGGACGTAGATCAAGCAGATGATCAAAAGAATGATTCTGATAAGGAGTTGACTCCCATGGACTTGCTGGTGAAGGCGGCCAAGGTCATGAATCCAAAGCAATTTGATTTGCCGAGAGAGATGAAGATTCCAATAACGTTTCCTGGAACAGAAAAAGGTGTTAAATTTTTACTTATTGTTGCAATAATATTGGTTAGCAAAATAATTATTTTTTGTAACATTGATAAAAATATATAAGATAAACCGTCTTGTTTGCTGAAATGCAATTATTGTCGCTCACATTATGACCTTAGATATGGAGGAATTATAATAATTCGTAATCTGTGAATTCCAAGTTTATGATATTGTAATTGTTTATTAAAATTTTGTCTTTGGTTTTTTATGGCAAATTGATAAGAAGCCGTTTTTACTAGGGTAAGGAGATAGGGGAAATAGGCACCGTGTGCCGTGAAGCGAGGGTATTGTAACTGTTTGTGTTGTACACTCAGACAAGCGAAGCAACCCGCGTCAGAGTAGCGTGGATGCTTGGGGCAACAATATCCCTCCGCCGGCCAAGGAATGCTTCGTGTGCCGCGGCAACAGCAAGCGTGCGCCACTGCTGCAGTGCGACTATTGCCCACTGCTCTTTCACCAGGTATGAAATGAATGCATCAGACACACATAGAGTGAATAATGATGAATGATGAAGACTCTGTACCATAATGTGCCCACTGCATACTGCTAAACTGGTGCTATTATAAAATTGTATTTATTAAATCACTACACTATTGTACACTTTTCTCCTAGCAATGTTTTCATTTAATAAAATATGTATTTTGCACTCGTAACAAGATAATGATATACTCAATGTTTTTTTTATAGCGTAAAAGTAGCTAACGAGCATGCAGTCTTTGTTGATAAGTGGGCACTGCCACCCATGAACATCCATAATTAACCCCAAATAGGATTGGTTGGTTGCTGCCCGAGGTCAGCTATAGATGAGTAACTACCCCTTGAGGATTTTTGATTTAGAATACCTAATTTAGTAATTGAGTCAAACCATGAAGGATTCTATTGCCAGTGAAGCTAAAAACAATAGTAACTATTTCTATGTGGATATAAAAGCATTTGATTTTGCTCGTATGCAATTGGCACAGACATGATCCCTTATGTGTTATGGAATTATATAATCAATAAATAAAGTATTTAATAAAAGTTATCTTTCTAGGACTGCCTCAATCCTCCACTGACAGCCTTGCCGATTGGACGCTGGATGTGTCCTAACCATGTCGAACAATACATTGTAAGTATGTGTTACATTATTTAATTTTATCGATTTGCATTTATTTTATGTTCTATTTGGGGGATAGTCAGATTATGTAAGTTTTACTAATTGAATACTTGATAAAATGTTCATACTTCCTCTAAATACAAGAATTTCTTGTGTGTACCCGTTTATATATTTGTATCTATCCACTCTCTAATATAGATGGGGTGACTATTAATTTATCAGTATCTATCACTACATATATTGATTTAGGTCAAATGAACTTTACAAATTCCTCAATATTATAACAAATGATAAGTAACGACTCATACCGCAAAGGTCCATTAACAATCTCTTACTATTAATCAAATATTTTCAGGGTCAGTTTCATCTAAAAAGATGATTTTTCTACCTAGGCATAACCCAAGATGTACTGCCGGACTGCTACTGTTGATTCTGCAAATAAATTGACAATTGTTGATATGAAACAAAATGTATGATTAATAATTGCACAATTACAAAATGAAGTAATTTCTTAGGGACAGTAATTGAAAAGTGTAAGATAGAATTTGAAATGGGAATTGTATTAATAACAATTGGTTTGATAATTAGGACTGGAAGATGGTGAACTCCATATCGGTGACGGAGCGCGTGGCTCTGTGGGATAAGTTCTCCGGGCCAATCGACCAACATGCCATCAAGGTGGACTTCCTACGCCGCGCCAGACGAAATAATCCTGCTTTTCGGTAAGGGATAATATTGTCTATGTTTTCACCAATTATGATTAGGTCCAAGCTCCAGCCGGTAGCGGGCAACCATTACCAGAATTAGAATATATGCATGTTACATAGTTCATTTTACATGAAAAAGGATGAAGTCTCTATATGTAAAAGCAAATAATAAGAGCACCTGACTGGCTCATTCAGTGAATTTAAATGTAGTATGTTATATTAATTTTCAAATTCAATTGTCATTTCGGTCCATCACTTAAAAATGGTGGTGTTTTTTACAAATCAAATGTTCACAATAATTTTATAAGTATTTGTTGCCTTCTTTAATACATATTTTGCACAATTTATAACACGGTTATAAAATACAGTTAATTTTAGAAGTTAGAGCAATATTGGTGTTTTTCTCCAATACTCTGTTTAACTGTACATTAAAATCAAAGCATTCATCTTTTATGTAAAAAATACTATTGTCAAATTATTATTTCAATGGAAAGATGTAGATTGCAACAACTTAAAAGTAAAATTAATTTGAAAGTTAACATGTTTTTTATATATGCTATATTCCCAAAATGGCTATGATGTAGGATCACTCCGCACACCGATAACATATGCAACGCAAATTGAAATCATGTTGTAATTGTAAATTAAAATAATGGTGTAATAAACAACTTCATTTAATTTCACCAGATGTGTAGTTGTCAATGTAAGAAGCCTTAGTTCGAGCAGGCAAAGCACGGGCCGTACCATGAATATCTGTAGTCCTTCCATGCAAGTTCATCCAGATGTAGTATCTAGGCGGATTAGTTAGTGATTGAGATTTAGATTGAATTTATTTTCACAATAAAATTAATCACAATCATAATTTGTGATTGTTTTACAGTTATAAAATAAATAACGATTCCAACCGGCTCAACATCGATTTCAGCAAATTTAGAAGTCGAACAGTAATAGAGTGCAGACATAAAAAGATGAAACTTCAAATACTAGGGGTTATATCGATTTGTCGAGCTGGGTGATTACCGAATTTTGATTCGTGGCTCTTGTCATTAAAGTTCTATTTCGTTTAACGTTTCTTACCCTCTGGTCAGCGTTCAATAATGTAATAATAGACGCGAAGGAGGGTGACTCCGGGAGCGGTTGCCGTTCGCAGGTATTTTGTTTTAACCCTTCGGATGCAGAGATTGAATTCTGTATATAGTTATACGATTTGTCGACTGATTGTCTGTCGCGTTACTGTGGAATTCACTAGTATCATATTGTATGCGATAACATACGTAATGAATATAATGTTTCTAGAAACGTACTGCGATAAGACTAGAATTTTATTCTCAAATATGTCTTAGATAAATTTAGATGGATCAATTAATTGTTATTAAGAGACGGTTTTTGATCTTCAACCATATCTTGATGCAATTTAACACATTGTACCTAATGTGTTGTGCGATGTGTTGTAGTGGCCCCACAGAATGTATGTATCTATTTATTTATTATTGAAAGAAATTAACCGAGTACATGACCACATATATATAAAAACGATATTACCCACTTAAATTGGCGGTTTGCAAGGCATAGCAAAAATATTTTCACAAAAAAAAAGGAAAAACAGTTTTGTAGAATAAAGTGTTATAATATAGTATTCCTGTTCGCTTCTTTATACATGTTAGTATTAATTCCGATTTACTACTCAATACGGGAAGTAGGCGCGGTCCCCGAGCGTAACAGTCACTTAGTTGAACATCGTCAACGTTAATCAAGTACAGCCTTACATTACGGACCTTCAGGGTACAAACACCAATTAGTATCACATGCACTGCAATATCGTTTGCTACTTGAGATAAAGTAGCGAAGTCGGCTGTCTAATGTTAATTAGCTGTAACTTTTACTATCGCACGTGGTTTTAATCTTCATTGTTATCACATCTTGTTACCTTTAACGTAACTATGTTTTAATTAGTATATAGATGGCGGGCTGGATCACCTTCGTATTTTCTGTATGTGTGGTATGTGTTTAATAAGAGCATTGGCTCGACGCACTCGGTGCCACAATTATTATTTTTTAGCGAAGGGACTCTAGATAATTTCCGGATACGATAGTATCATATGTAGGACATACATAACGTCCTGTATCTTCGGGCTAAATTTATTCAGCCGTCTCCAAAATTATCACGCATAGATAGATGGGCAGAGACAAAAAATATGCGGAATTAAGTATGTACCTGTAGAGCAGTGATAGCCTAGTGGTTAAGATTCCGGTCTCTCAAGCTGAGTGGCCGGGGTTCGAACCCCGCAAGCACCTCTAATTTTTCGAAGTTATGTGCGTATTAGAGATTAATTATCACTTGCTTTAACGGTGAAGGAAAACATCGT